>JAHKKF010534757.1:0-38440 GCA_019740295.1 Labeo calbasu
CATGGAAGACATGGCATGATATAAAATTGAACAAAAAATAAATAATAAAATAAAACTTAACAATAAATAAATAAATAAATAAATGAAATTGCATTAAAAATGTAAATAAAAGAAAATAATTTAAATAAACAAATAAATAAATAATACTTCTACTTTAAAAAATTGCAGAAAGGCCCTTTAGGGATCTTGCTTTGTGGCCCCTAAGCTTTTCAGAGTTAAGTAAGAATTGAGTAAGAATTTGTTTTAATTCTAATTAATTTTTGGACATTCGAATAATATACAAACATAAATAATATATAAATAAGTAAGTAAATGAATAATGAAAAAAAAGAATATCTTAAATTTGATACTACAGTGAATTTATTGGTGGGTGAATACGCCCACAAAAACATTAAACTCTAGTGCTATGCTTGTTTGTTCTTTTTTTTTAAATTAGAAATTAATTCAGTAAACACTGAAACTGCATCAAAAGCAGTTTCAGAAAAGTTGCCAGAACCTGTCAATAATGAGTGTACAAAAAAATATTTTTCACTAGAGTGAATACATGTCTCTAACGCTGCAGCAAAATGGCAAGGTCGTGGTATTAGAAATAATTACAGAGTTGTGAAGTTACTGCATTACATAGTATTGCCAATTTTACTGTATTGTTTTGGTTTTAAGCTTGCATGTATCATAGGAAATGTTAATTGAGTAGCACAGGCGAGACCCTGCTGTCACATTCTGATGCTCTGAGCCAAAGAGCACAGCAGCTACTCTCTGGTACGCCTACAAAACCTTAAACACACCAGCATCTCTCTTTCCCCTACTTTCCTTCTCTCCGTCTAACTCTGAGTGCTTTGATCTCTGGCAAAAATCTACCGTGCACCGTTTTCATGACACACACTGGAGCTCAGACCATAGAGGAAAAGCCTGCAGACAACAGAACAGCATGAAACCAGCTGCAAGCCAGAGGATGACTGGAGACGTCAGAGATTCAACGGAGAAAAACAAGCAGACAATAAATCAATTTATTCTAAAAAGCTGCAGAGAGCATGTTGAATCATGTGAGCACTGCTCTACGCCGTTTTTCCTGCACCGCTAGTCAACTGAATCTAGTGTCGCAGTGAAATAAATTACATTTTACATGAGACGTGAACTTGCAGCCTGAATTGAACGCAAAAATAATGCACATTCCTGTCTGGGTGTAAAAACAAAATCAGTTTAGTTTAATCCCATTAATAAACTAAATGACAATTATGAATCACAATTATGAAATACAATTATGAATCGAATCTTTTAATTAATCATCCTGAGAAAACCACTATTTTGTCTAGTTAAGGTTTATCAAAATCAATATTGTTACTGACTAGTTCTGTTTTTTGGGAATAATAATATTATTATGTTTGTATAATAAAATCAAGTAAAAAAAAATTAAATTAAATTAAAAATATGGGTAAAATATGAAATATAATTAATATATTATATGCAAAAATGGGAATATTATTATTATAATACTTTCTATCTTAAAATACAGTAAAAATATAAAAAATAAAATATGGGTAAAATATGAAATATAATTATAATATGATATTATATGATATGCAAAACTTGGGAATATTATTAATATATTTTATCGTAAACAATAAAATACAGTAAAAAATAAAATATGAGTAAAATATGAAATGTAGTTATTATATTGTATTATATAAAAAAATGGGAATAATTGTATATTTTTATCATAAAATATAAAAAGTATATATAAAATGGGTAAAATATGATATATTATATAAATAAAATATAAAATATGGGCAAAATATAAAATACAATTATTATATTATATGCAAAAATGGGAATAATATTTTATATTATTTTTTATCACAAAATGTAAAATACTATACAAAATATAAAAAATAAATATATGAAATATGGGTCAAATATGAAATATAATTATTATATTATATTATTCAAAAAATGCAAATACAGTAAAAATAAAATATATAAAATATGGGTAATGATTATATTATATTATATTATATTATATTATATTATATTATATTATATTATATTATATTATAACAAATTATATTATACATTATATTATATGCAAAAAATGGGAATATTATAATTTTATCGTAAAATATAAAATACAGTTAAAATAAAATATAAAATATATAAAATATGGGTAAAATATGAAATTATATTGTATAAATTATATGTAAAAAATGGGAATAATTGTATATTTTTATCATAAAATCTAAAATACAGTAAATAAATAAAATATAAAAAATAAAATATATTAAATGGGTACAATATGAAATTATTATATTATATTATATTATATTATATTATATTATATTATATTATATTATATTATATTATATTATATTATATTATTCTACAAATAAAATATAAAATATATAAAAAAACACAGACTATAAGAATAACACTGACTATACATATATTAATCATAAATAAGACCAGAAATGGCCTGGGAAGAAATTCAATACAAAATGTTATGTAACCTTAAATTTTGCATTAAGCAAGAAAGAACTTCATTTCATCACTCTGTTCACCTTCACCTATTAAAGACCCATTAGTCCTAAAATTTCCTCTTCTGCTGCTCAGCCTCCACCACCAACGGTCCTCTCAAATTCTGAATCCGGGAAAAGTACTTTTCTGCTTCAGCGAGATGCTAAGTCCACCGGAAAAGGTATTAGAGGCACAACCAGCCGCCCATGAATCCACTAACCCCAATAGTAGTGTGGATCATTAACCCCGAGTCCCAGAATGCACTGAGAAATCCCCATCAGTTTAATAGGATTCTATCAGTGTTAAAGAAAAAAAATCAAGCTGTTGTTTGTAATAGTTTTAAATCCAGACTTCAAGATTTCAGACTTCAGGACCATGGACAGTGACTCACTCTTTCAGCACTATATGTTGTCATTGTTGAGAAAAATAAATACACATTCTCACCTGATCGGTTATTAGGGGACGTCCGGACTGGAGATACTGACGGAGTGCGTGAGGATGAGTACGGTCTCTGTCGGTCCCTCTCTATTGTTGAGGCCGAGCCAACAAAGTGATACTGCGAGTAGCCATCCTACAGAAACAAAGAGACAGAGAAAAGTTGACATTTACTTATTTTATCTACTAGACAAGGGCGCGCAACACAACATCCTTTTTTCAATGTCTATGTACGCTACATTAGCCCACTGTTATTCTGTCAGTTTAGTTTAGGGCGTCCTAGTGTGGAGTCATTACAAAAATCAATGGGCGGATAGAGGTACAGAAATCAATGGACGAATGATCTGGAGTCAGTGGCTGTGGAGAAAGCCCGTTTGATATGTAACTGAAGCAACCTGAAAGGCTGATGGAGCAGATAAACCGGAGCCATTGGCCACTAGCTCTATGACACGTCACTGTGAAAATCAATCAGTGGGTTTGCTGAGTGTGCTGAGAGCATACAGTCATGTATTACATGACTAAAAACAACAAATAAAGGCTTAAAATATGAGCAGATCAAAAACACACACACAAGACTGTTTAAGAAAACAAATCAGAAAAACAAGATGCGCGAAAGTCCCGATCTGAATCAAATGATTCGCAATCCGTGCTCCTAGGTTCAGATCTAAAGCAAAAGATTCTTGAACCCGCTTCGAAGTTCCGTTCTAAATCAAATGATTCGCGATCCAAGCTCCGAAGTCCTGGTCTGAATAATGATTCGCGAACCATCATTTCAGATCAGGACTTGGAGCGTGGATTGCGAATCATTCAATTCGTGGAATGATTCAAGAGCCCGCTCCAAAGTCCCGATCTGACTCAAATTATTCACAATCCACGCTCCTAAGTTCAGATCTAAAGCGAAAGATTCGCGAACATGCTCCAAAGTCCCGATCTGAATGAAATGATTCACAATCCATGCTCCTAGGTTCCGATCTAAAGCGAAAGATTCGCGAACATGCTCCAAAGTCCCGATCCGAATCAAATGATTCACGTTCCGTGCTCCTAAGTTCAGATCTAAAGCAAAAGATTTGCGAACCCGCTCTGAAGTTCCTATCTAAATAAAATGATTCGTAATCCAAGCTCTGAAGTCTCAATCTGAATAATGATTTGCGAACCACCATTTCAGATTAGGACTCGAAGCATGGATTGCAAATCACTCAATTCGTGAATGATTCAAGAACCCGCTCTAAAGTCCTGATCTGAATCAAAAGATTTGCGCTCCGCGCTCCTAGGTTTCAATCTAATGCAAAAGATTCACAAACCTGCTCCGAAGTCTCGATCTGAATCAAATGATTCACGCTACACGACTTGAGGTTCCAATCTAAATCAACAGCTTCACAATACGCAAAGTTTCAATCTAAATCAAATGATTCGTGATATACAATTTGAAGGCCTGATCTGAATCAAATGATTCGCGACACGTGATCTGATTGGAGTGCTTGGAACAGTGAATCAATATGTGACGCAATGGTTTTTAAAATCATTACAAGTGAAGTCGAAATTCGGAAATGAATGGCTCTTCTAATTTGATCTGGTTTTTGCTAGTGAATCGCTTAAAATGAAAAGAAGTCACACGTTTGAATCATTCAGAGCTGTTCCAGCTTAAATGACTCACTCAATTAATTTGGCTCATCTGTTCCTCTTTTTGCGTCTTCAGCCATGTTTACACAACACCGTCAGTACTAATACCGGTTTAGCTCGATAGTTTTATGACATTAACTAAAATAGGCAAAAAAAACAAAACAAAAAAAAGTATGATTATTTTTTAATTGCATGAAAAGATAGGTGCTTATTAAAAATTAAACACTTATTTCATAGATACATTGTCTTTCAATAATTCAAGCACTTTTCAAGTACCTCTTTAGGAATATTGCTATGTGAAAAAAAATCAAATTCAAGTACTTCAAGCACTTTAAACACCTTGTACGAACCCTGTAGTTCACCCAAAAACAAAAATTCTGTCATTAATAACTCACCCTCATGTCATTCCAAACCTCTAAGACCCTCATTCATCTTCAGAATTAAGATATTTTAGATGAAATCCAAGAGCTTTCTGACCCTGCATAGATGGCAACGCAACTACCATGTTCAAGGACCAGAAAGCTAGTGAGGACATTGTTTAAATAGTTAAACAGTGGAAACTAAAGTATACAGTTTATGAAGTTTTAAATATCTGTTTTTCAAACAGACTACAGACATGCAATAAGGAAACAAGGAGAAGGTCCGAAAACTTGCAGCCTACTAAACAAGCTCTCTAACAGGGACACAGAACACTACCCTTGACATCCCATTTGCCCCTGCGTGACATTCCTTTTGTTGGAAAGGTGAGGAATAGATCAAACGGTCGGTCCCTCCGACACTGCAGTTCAAAGCTGCCCTACTTTCTCAACACGGCAGAAACTCTGGCAGGAGAAACCACTGCTCTCCACCTAATGTGCCTGTTGCAAATAATGACATTGGACAGGTATTTGAAGGCTCCAAGGGGCGTGAAGAGAGCCACGGAACGAGGAGAAAACGGTACTTGTCGTCTGTCGACTAAAGACCTCTTCAGTAGTGGAGTTTGTCATTTCCTTTTACTTACGCTGTTCTAAGTGTTACTTGAACTTACAGGTTCCCACATGAGGAAATGAAAAACTTTTATTCTTTTAAACCTTTATTCTTTATGATGATGGGCGTTTGGGCTGGCTGTGCAATAAAAGATACCAGTAAGGATGGATACCTCTTTTGAAAACAATGCGTTCAGGGAAGACTGAGTTTCAATGTGATTAAAGAATCTTTCTGCATTCATTACATCCCATAACTCCTTTCTTTCTTCTTAGAAGGTCTGAGAGGATAATGTGCTTGAATTGATGGACTTTCTTAGTACGGCAGCTGCTCTTGAGGTGTAAAAAAGGATGCATGTTCGTCTTTTAAACCCAAAAAACTCAATTTATTCTGTTAATTCCAGCTGAACGCATGAAGCACCATTACAGGACTGATTCTGACTCAGACCGAGACTGAAAAGACCAAGCAGACCATGCAAAGATGAGTCATTTACGGCAACCTGCCTACCCGTGATTCCTCAATAATGCTGCTTAAGAGTCAGATAGGGGAAAAAAAAACTTTTGGTGTGGAAATGTGCACTGAAGCAAGCCAATGGCAAGCGCTCATTATTATAGTCCCAGAGGCGGATGGAGCCAGGAGCGTTGCTCTTGCTGCGTTGGCTCCCTTGGGTTGCTGAGGCAATTGACTACCGTGATACTTCCTCTTGGAGAGCGTTGGGGAGGGATGACTGTGGAATTGCATCTCAGGAGGCTGCCAGGCTGAATGTAACACCTCTCAGCACAACATGAGTGAGGCTTCAGGCTCAAGATCAATGGCATAAGCAACTTCTCTCAGGCTAGAACTTCACTTTATCTTAGTCCGGCGCTACGTCATACAGAGCAAATCAAGCCAAGCGCTTCTGGGCTTTCTCACAAACACACACACCTTATTAGCAGATGGAGCTGTAAGCCGTCTGCACTTCTTTAAAGATTTCGGTCTAAGTAGATCAACTGCTATAACTTTATATGAATTCATTTAGCAAAATGTTAAATATTTATGTACGATAGGCCAAAAAGTTTTCAAAAAGCAATTTTCAAAATCTGTTTACAGTACATCTGATCCTCCGTAGAGCATAAATACAATGCACAAACTCAAACAATACATTTATAAATTCTATATAAAACTATACGCAACTATTACAGAAGGTTCAAACACTCACTGATGCTTCAGAAGGAAACATGGGGGTGAAAACTTTTTGAATTTGAAGATCAGGGTAAATTTAACTTATTTTTTCTTCTGGGAAACATGTAAGTATCTTCTGTAGCTAAGGGCAGTACTAAATGAAAAAAATATGATATTTAGACCAAATAAGAAAAATGTACACATTTTTATTCAAAGTTTACACCCCTGGCTTTTAATGCATTGTGTTTCCTTCTGGAGCATCAGTGAGTGTCTGAACCTTCTGTAATAGTTGCATATGAGTCCTTTAGTTGTCCTCAGTGTGAAAAGATGGAGCTCAAAATCATACAGTCATTGTTGGAACGGGTTCAAATACACAAAAATGCTGAAAAATCAAAGAATTTGTGGGACCTGAAGGATTTTTCTGAAGAACAGCAGGCAGTTTAACTGTTCAGGACAAACAAGGGACTCATGAACAACTATCACTAAAAAAAAAGAAAACAGCTGTGGATAATTCAGGTAACAGCACACTATTAAGAGTCAAGTGTATGTAAACTTTTGAACAAGGTCATTTTTATAAATTCAACTATTATTTTCTCTTGTGGACTATATGTAAAAACATTTTATGTGAAATATCTTATTCAGGTCAATACTAAGTAAAAAATAACATGCATTTTGTATGATCCCTCTTATTTTGGTAAAATAATTAACGCTGTGTATGTAAACTTCTGACTTCAACTGTATGTTCAGCTATTCTTTTTAATAGTTAACTTTTAACTACTTTTGAATTTTTTGGATCATCATTTATCAAAGCTGCGTAATATTGGTCATAGACAAGAAGATTTACTTTAAATTTCACCAAGCTGATGACTCAGTAAAAACTGTTTTTGTCATTTTAAGTCTTGTTTTGACCTAACAGTTTGGTTATATCTAAGTATGTGAGTTGTTAACACTTTTTAAAATTAGTTCTCTCATTAACGCCATTATATTGTTTATTCAGACTGATTTGCGAGCGTGGAAACGCACACGAACACAAGAGGTGGGATTTATTGCATGAACCAATCACAGACAAACACAACCAGTCATATTCAATCATATCGCAATGAGTTTCTCACATGAGTTTCCCCCATTCATTCTCAATTACCCCCCAACAAACTCACGGCATGCTTTAGGGTGTCTGTTAAAACTCAATGTGCTCAGGGGAAGTGAGAGAGACGTAAACTTCTGTTATAATTTTACCTGCTGGTGTTGCTGTTGTACAATGTTTCTTTAGACAAACGAGTGATTTCTACACTTTTTTAATGTTATGTTGTGTAATACTGCCGTTGTTTTATTTCTATACCACAAATTTTTTCTCATCCAATATTTTGAGGAAGCACTGCCTCCCTTGCATCCTCCAGAGGAAACGCCCTTGACATAAATACCAAACATAAATAAAGCACACAGGACAAAACTAACTATATTATTAAAGATGGTTACCCTCCATAACACACAACTTCCTCCCATACTGGCCAGAAGCATCAACACCGAAAGATCACAGATGCTTCCTGGGCACGAGGCCATTGTTCACAGCCTTGGGAGGTGTCTGGCTTCCCAAACCTCTTGTTTTCACTTTCCTCCCCTCTTTGTGTTCCCTCTGCTTTCTCAGCTTCATCCATCACACCACCCAAAACACAAAGAATCGCGCCTCAGGTGGCCCGACTCATCCAATTGACACCTTTCATTTCAGCGGAGAGAGCGAAAGACACATCCACGTGGAACAACTGTCATTATGCACTCATGAGATGAGAGACGGGGCTCTGCAAATGTTAATAATAGCAATCTCTTTCTTGCTGCCCTTTGCTTAATACCATCCCCGGTGACATTTCCAGGGCTCAGCTGGGTTGGAGAAAACAGGTTAGGTTGTGGGAGGCTTCAAAAATCTTCGCAAACCCATCCTGGAGGGGATCCACAGAGCTCTATCCCTTGAAAATCAATCAGAGGACTTTATATAATAAGCATTACTGTACATTTAACAACTTTGGCTTCTCTGTCCTTGATCTGCGTCAGTTAAAGCAGCTGTTCGATACTCTGCCTCAAGGCAGCATGCGAACACAACGCCACTGTGAACCGGTGAGCTCTGTGTTCTTTTGTTCGATATTATTTATAGATATTTATTCAGCTAGCATAATGGGAATCGGCGTTCTATCTAATTACTCTCTTTTCATTATAATCCACACATGGTACCTTTTCGTCGAACCCTCTAAATATTTAAAAAAGACAGAGAGGGTAATTAATAGTACGTGCACATGAAATTAGAGCTCGTAATTCGACATCGGTTTTGACGGCGAAGAGCTCAGCGGGGTAAACTCGCAAACATCCATAATTACATATCATTACAGACATTTTCAAACAGGCATTGTGAATTCGCCCCGGCACGGTACTTCGACGTGGTTTGGGGAGGGGGCGCCTGTATTTCCACTTCTAAACTCATCTCGGCGGCGCAGGCGGTCGGCTCTTGGCCTTTTCTCGTCTCTAAAGGTCAGCGTGGCATCCGCCGCCGTCTCCGTGGGCTGTAATTCTTCAACGCCTTTTCCGCAGAGCCAAGTGGGCAAAGCGACACATTATGGAGCTCGGTCCTGGCCGTTCCTCACCATCCGGCGTCGTGCGTGTGTCAGGACGGAGATTGCTCAGCGGAGAGGAACGGTGTGTTCTCGCAGCCTAGAGGCTTCTGTCGCAACCCAAAATTTCTGCTAGTAGTTCATTTGGGAACATTTTGGTTTGGTTTGACCTTCATGTTTAGTGCTACTTGTGGCTGCTCATAATTTGTTTTGAATGCAACAGGAGAGGTCTACATGCAAGTAGGTTCACTCAAATTGCCCTTAATTAAATTTAATTTCACATAGCTTAAAAGGTTTGATTTGGAAAACAAAACTGCTTTTAATTGCTGAAATATGGCAACATTCATACAAGGTCTCTTCACATCAGTCTATTCAGCCATGCTGTTCACACCTTACAATACATTCTGAATGCAGTCAGCGCTAGCCAAGGCCAAAGTTTGCCTCGATAATCTGCAAAGGGAGACGTCTGAACGGACACACACAATAGTAAGTGCAACAAGCACTTATTGAATGGAAATATCTCTTCAGCCTGGCTGTTACTGCTCAATAGAGCATTCATTGCTAGTCATTGCGGATTAATGTTTTCAGGTGGCTACAAGGTGTCGTGCTGAATAAATAGTTCGGGGAGGAGGGGTACATAAACACTTCTCCTGTTTTTTCCGTTCGAAACTATTTTCTCTAAAAGTTCAAACACAATCGTGTGGGAGTGAAAGATCAGTTAGCATGCTAAATGAATTCCTCAGGTTGGGACGGATGAAGTGGAACACAGCTGTCGGGGGTGGATGCGGCTCTCCTACCTTCTTATAAAGGCTCCGGAGATCTCTGTACTGCCACATGCTACTGAGAACCTGAGATGCTGCCTTTACCACTTTAGGTGAGTGTCTGGGAGAGAAAGAGAGAGAGAAGAAAACAGACAAGTAGAGTCAACAGTAATAAACGGACATATGTTTCAACAGTCATTCATTATTATCTGTTAAAACTTGATGTTAGTGGAAAATTCAGTTTTTGAGGAAAGCATTTCAGTATTTTTTTTCCATATAATGGACTTCATTGGTGCCCCAATTTTGAACTTCCAAAATGTAGTTTAAATGTAGCTTCAAAGGGCTCTAAAGGATCCCAGTCAAGGAAGAAGGGTCTTATCTAGTGAAATGATCGGTCATTTTTTTAAAACAATTATTCATGCTCGTGTAGCATTAGCTCTGGGATGCGCGTCCACGACACTACGAATCACGTCTAAGTTCATCATCTGTGTACTCCGGTTCAAAAAGGTAGAGTATGGCGAATTGTCTGACATCAATGTACCTTTTTGTTTGTACACAGCATTTGACTTACTTGCACTTCATTAGTACTTCCGCGTTCGCTTTGTAAACACTGGGTCTGTAGTTCCGTCTACGTTCCGTGACCTTTCGACATGATTCAATAGTATGTAGCATTGTYGACGTGCATCCCAGAGCCTGTGCTATACAAGCTTTTGTGCTTAAAAAGTAAACAAATTTTTATTTTCCAAAAAAAATGATCGTTTCGCTAGATAAGACCCTTCTTCCTCAGCTGGGATCGTTTAGAGCCCTTTGAAGCTGCATTTAAACTACATTTTGGAAGTTCAAAATCGGGGCACCAATGAAGTCCATTTTATGGAGAAAAATCCTGAAATGCTTTCCTCAAAAACTAAGATTAATAAATGCTGTAGAAGTATTGTTCATTCTTAGTTCATGTTAACTAATGTAGTTAACTAATGAACCTTACTGTAAAGTGTTACCAAAGATTTATTAAAAACATGTAAATTAATTAAAAAGGTCACTCTTTACTACTACTTTCTTTAACTAACGTTTTTACTTAAAAAAGAAAATAAATAAAATACAGCAGCATAACTGTTTTCAACATTGATAACAATCAGATCAGTATCGAATTATATATAATTATATATATATATAAAAAAAATAAAACAGTTATTGTTTTAAAACCGAAAACAGTAAATTCTTTTATTTTTTACACTGCTTTTATTGTATTTTTGATCAAAGTAAGCCTTGGTGAGCATAAGAGAAGAAAAAGTCTTACCAACCCCAAACCTTTGAATAGTAGTGTACTTTTGATGTTTTGATGGATGACACAAAAAAAATAATTCTTTGGATATATTGCGTGTGATATGAACCGTACACACAAGCCAGAGTTAAAAGCACAATATGTAAGACTTTTTATATTAAAATATCCAAAAACCACTAGAACAGTGTTATGTATTTTGCTGACTTGTGTACTTACATTATCCCAAATGTTTCCAAAAATGTTTAAATCTAGAGAAATAAGCCATTTTAACTAGTATAATGGACCGTGTCATTGCATCGCCTACCAATGATGTCATACACCCTTGATTTTCCGGTTTAATTTTGTAGAAAAAATGGAAACCCCAAAGACACCTTAATATGTTAAGCATTTTATTAGACAGGTGATGAACGCACAGTGTAGTATTATAACAGAACTTTCAACACACCCAAATGTATCTAGTATGATAAAACAGCGCTGTTTTACCTCACATACACATGACCGGAAGGAGCTGCAGTGCTCGACTGTGGCATAATAAAAGCTTCGCTGCTTTCGAGCTTTATTAGCAATTGCTCCAGCGTCCACATTTTGCTTCCACGATTTTTAGATTCATACCCTTGTGACCTTAATAAGTCTTTAATACATTAGCTCATCCATGAACATGATTTCTGCCCGAGTCCCGACGGACTGCATCGACTGTGGGGATGAAGACAACGAACTCCCACGATTCCACACACTATCACAACGTAATTAAACTACGTCTTTTGTTCTTTGTTTGTTTTGAATATGTGTCCTCAAGTAGCGAAAACTTACATATTGTGCCTTTAAACCCAATTCTCTAGCAGATCTATGTGCTGCACATCAGTATAACAGTGATACATCTAAAATTAAAGCTGCCCTCGCACCCGGGCTCACCACCACCTTGTGGCTTTAGGAAATCGGCGAACGGTGGCCAATATGCATTTAAAGTAGTAAATATAGAAGGAATATGTCAAAGTCATTTATATGTGCCAAACTTCCTGCTTCCACCTGGTTGCGCTGTGACTACAACTGGATATTGGCATGTAGATGTCTTCAAGCCAGGACTTTGATCAAGCATATGAAGTTTGGTGCACATTTAACATGTTTGAGTTTAAAACAGGGGTGCCCAAACTTGGAGTTTAGCTCCAACCCCAATTAGACACACCTGAACCAGCTAATCAAGCTCTTACTAGGCATACTAGAAACTTCCCAGCAGGAGTGTTGAGGCAAGTTGGCGCAAAACTCTGCAGGACACCGGCCCCCCAGGAACGAGTTTGGGCACCCCTGGTGTAAAACATGACATATCCTATTGCAAACAGGTGGTGCTTTGATTATAACTGAATATTGGCCTTTAGATGTTTTCAGGCCAAGACTCTTACCAAACGTGAAGTCTGGAGCAGATCGAACATTGCATGTTTAAGTTAGTGTAAAACAAGTAATTTTCTGTCGCCAGCAGGTGGTGCTATGATTATAACAGAATATTGGCCTTTAGATGTGTTCAAGCCAGGATTGAGTTATAACATCTTCCTTTTACATGGCGAAACATTGAACTTTGTCAGGCCGCCATGGACGAAAATTCAAGATCTTTGCAATTTAACATTGCAAGGGCTTTAGAGTAGACTGACCAAATACAATGTTGATGTCATTAAATCTCTATGAGGAGTTTGTTAGAGTGTAAAACATGCCACTTCCTGTTGCAAGCAGGTGGCGTTATGACTATAACTGAATATGGTCATGGGCATGTGTTCAGGTCAGGACTCTTATCAAACATGTGAAATTTGGTGCAGGTTGGACATCGTATGTCCGAATTATAACAACTTCCTGTTTCATGGTGAAACACCGAAGTTTGTCAGGCCTCCACGGACACGCCCTTCAACGAAAATTCAAGATCTTCGCAATTTAATGCCACAAAGTGTTTTACATTACACTGACCAAATTTGGTGTTAATCTATTTAAATATTTAGGAGGAGTTTGTTTAAATACAACACTTGAAAATAGCAAAAACGGCACAAAGCATGCAGAGAAAATTCAAAATGACTTCCTGTTGGGTTTTGGACTTCATACCAGGGGACTTTTTTGTAGGTTTTGGTGTGTTACGTGTGTCTACCGAATTTCGTACATGTATGTGAAACATAGCTCAAGGGGCACTTTGTTGAAATTTTATAGGTGGCGCTATTGAGCCATTTTGCCACACCCACTTCTGAAACCTAGATCAGATGTACATTTTCACCACTTTTGGCTCTCAAAATGTGATTCATTTTGGAGAAGAAGAAGTATAAACTAAGCAATTCCAATTGGGTCAAGCTCTAATAACACACTATGAAACAAACAAATGGTAAAATGTTTACAAAATATCCTAAATCTAAGATCAAAATGCCAATACTGAAACATAAAAGAGGAAAACGTAAATCCAATCCTGGTACATTGTTGCTCAGATGAAGCATCTGATGCCGTGACTGTGTTTTCTCTGCTTTCCGTGCAAACATCTCACACGGACAGCAGCTTTTGTTATGATTAACAATGCACCACAAACAAAAGAAACAATCCCTTGGTTCTCAAAAATGACACAAATTGTTTGACTTCAGCTGATTTGATAGAACAGCTGTGTCTTTTGTCTTCCGCCAAGCCGAGTCAATCCATTTCAGCTCAAAGGACACAATGGAACAATTTACAATTGCCACTTGAAATGAAGTTAGAGGAAAATCTTCACCGTCCTTGAGTGAACATGGCTTTAATAGAGGAAATGAATGCCGCTCATCCTTCATCATTTCCTCACATAAATGACAAAATGGATGCAGAGGTGGAGCTGTATGTTTGATTTGTCCCTCCCCCCATCTTTCAACATGGATTTAAACATGCTCAGATCTTCTCGTCTCAAATTCAACCTTTCTTTTGGCAATGTAAGACCGCAAAGTCTGTCAGATTTGCTGTGAAGTTTGCATCAGTGCAGATTTCACAAATGGAAACTATACAGTAAATGAAAAGTTGTGCTAAAAGTTTTAAATCGCAGTTTCTGCTTTTAAATAGCTTATTAAAAAGTTATCCAGCCAAGAGCAGTGAGTTCATTATTTTGTTTTACCATGCATGATGTGTTGAGCATATATTACAATCTGCACCAAATCAATCCAAAAAGTCATCAAATCTGATGCATATTAGAACAAGCACGCTGGTTGCTGCTACGTGCCCGTACTAAATCAACCGGTTGCATTCTTGCTATATCCAGACAAACAAGCACCCGAGTGGCTTGTCCCTTTGATAACCTCTCAGCAGGAAACTGGAAGCAGCTGTCATCGCCATATTGGCTCGAACGGGGTGGGCACAGTGTATGAATAGCTGATGGGGATATAAAGCAGGCGCATGAAGTGTCAGCCTGATGAGGGTCGAACTAATGTCTTTGACAGTGTCATCACTCACTGTCAGGGTGGCTTTGCTGTTTCAAAGAGACTAAAACAAGCAGCATATAGAAAGGGTGGGTAAATAAATGATTATTATAAAATATGATTAGATGATGCACATATGAAACACCTGTTGCATGTAGTAACATGTCATGTATTGCAACTGAATACATCTATAATAATACATTGAATCTATAAATAGATGGCACAATAACATAAATAAACAAATAAACAAAAAATATATTAAATAACAGTCGTTTTTTTTTATACACTTTAATACTATAATCCTGCGAGAGGTTGGCAAGCAACAAATAAAATAAAACAAAAGAAAATGATACATTTTTTCTTTTCCAGAATGAGAAATGAGCTTTATTTGGCATGGAATTTGTTGTGGTTCCAAACTCTATGGAGAATCACAACAAAATTCTTTGTGTATTTGTGCACTCTTATTATGGTCAAAATAAAATAAAATTAAATAATTGGGGGCAAAATAAAAAATAAATAAACAAACAAATAGAAAATATATTAAATAACATTTTTACATTTTACATTTTAAAATTACATTTTAATTATAATCCTGCTGAGAGGTTATCAAGCAAAAAAAAAAACAAAACTATATATATATATATATTTATTATTTTTGTACACAAACCCAAGAAATTTGTTGTGGTTTTCAGAAACTCTATGGAGAACCACAATAAAATTCCTTGTGTGTCTGTGCATGCTTATTATGGTTAAAATAAAATAAAATCTATACATGAAGGACAATATAAATAAAATAAAATAAAAAATACAAACAATAACAACAAATAGAAAATATATTAAATAACAGTGCATTTGTATTATTGTATAAAACACTGTATTTGTATAAAATAAAATAATAAATAAAAAAAAAATCTATACATGGGGGACAATATAAATACAATAATAAAAAAACTATAACAACAAATAAAAAATAGAAAAAAAGAAAATACAAACAAATAGAAAATGTATTAAATAACAATACATTTTTATTACATTTTCAATTATAATTCTGCTAAGAGGTTATCAAGCAACAAGTTAAAAAAAAATAAAAAAATAAAAGATTACATTTTATTTCATTTCAAAATGAGAAATGAGCTTTATTTGGCAAGTATACACAACCCAAAGAAATTTGTTGTGGTTTCCAGAAACTTCCTGGTGTATTTGTGATTGATTATTATGGTCAAAACAAAATAAAATAAAATAAAATAAAATAAAAGTTCAAATTACAGGTCCAGGATTAAATTCCTGCAGTTTTAAATCTCTCCTGAACCACTCTGTATATCTTCTGGCTATTCACAAAACCAATAAGCCAGTGTTTTTTTCAATCAATGTTAAGGGTGTTGTTTGTCAATGCAGATAACATCCCTTAACCGTGTTAAAATCATTATTGCATGCAGCCTCGTGATGTTTAGCCTAATTCTCAAGGATG
Organism: Labeo calbasu; assembly: GCA_019740295.1. Lineage (NCBI taxonomy): Eukaryota > Metazoa > Chordata > Actinopteri > Cypriniformes > Cyprinidae > Labeo > Labeo calbasu. Next base: position 16,191 of record JAHKKF010534757.1, read on the forward strand.
CAGCAAATCAAACATCAGCTCTTTTTGTCAGCTATGGCAAAAGTGGATGTTTTCTTCCTCCAAGTTTGCTTTTTTTCATTACAGTTCAGCAGGCACTGACTAAGCGACTCACGTCGGGTGCGTTACAGATGTATATACGACACAGCCGAACATCTGTAGACAATGTGGCCTTGAAACTCATGAAATGCTTATCGAGGTCTGACTCATACTGTTCATCTCTTTAAAAGGTGCTGCAATAAAAGTAGAACTGTGTAGCTTGAAAATAAAATATCTTCAAGAGCAGCACACAGTTTCTGCTGAACTAAATAACCGGTCGGCCTCAAGGTCCAAGAAAACACAAGCAAAAAAAACAAAGCCATGGCCTAGTAGTTATCGCACACTTCACACAATTTTAGTGGTTAGTGATAAGATGCAAGGCTATTATATAAAAAAAGACAACTTACTTGTCTCCTTTACTTCTAGCAATACCAATGAGCTTCTCAATGCCACCAGCGTCTCGTAAGGCCTTAGCGTTCTCCATGTTCTTGGTGATGACCTCGTGTAGGGCGCAGCATATAGCCGTAACGGTGTCATCGCACATGGTTTTACCCGCTGTGCTGTTTGCCGTAACACCGCTGCTTCCGCTAGCATTGCTTCCACCCGGGAGCCGGTGCACCAGGTCCCGCATGGCATACTTACCTAGACAAAGACAACAGAAAGAGCATATGAGAATACGATGATTAGCACTGGAATAATTATGATAGTCAGGATGACATTTTCACAGTCAGTAGTCAGCATGACTATTGTGCTACAATTTATTCTTAATCTAGAGTATAATAACGCAGGAGCTGCAAGAGTGTCAATTCAAGAGTGTCAGATGTGTCGCTTTAAGCATCGCTGCATTTCTATAGAGAGGGTGTTATCCTGACTGCAGCGTGGATATGTGACTCATGCTGTTGAAGAAAGGAAGAAAATAAGAGAAAGTGAGAAAACTCTGACATTAAAAGAACAGCAGGGGATGTGTAATTTAAATTGACTTGGCAACACTCAACGGCACTGAAAAAAGAACTTGACCAGGGGGAGAAGCAATATGATTCTTGAGTTTATGTGTTTGTGGCGGTGAAACATGAGACAAATTTGTGCCGTAAAACACACTAAGTGATATTAACAGGCAATCATAAGTGCAATGATCGCTACAGGATGTTGAGTGCTCTTTCGTCACCCAGTGGTGTACGGGACACCCCCTCACGCTGTTATGAGCCAATTATATTTTAGTTAAATTTGCCTAGAGAGGTTTTAGTCCACATAGAAGCCACATCAAAGTGGAAAATATTATATTTGTTTACACAGACATTTAATGGACTACAGTAATTTACCCTGGAATTACAACCACCTGAAACAACAGCACTGATCCACATGCACAGTGGACAGGAAACAAGACATATGTGAGATAAAGTTAAGGTTTATGGTAAGATTAAATAAATAATAAAAACAAATAATTATATTGTGAGACAAAGTCACATTGTGAGATATAAAGTCACAATATTAGATATTAAAGGAGAAGTCCACTTTCAAAACAGAGATTCACATTTAATTTACTCACTCCCTTGTCATTCAAGATGTTCATGTCTTTCTTTCTTCAGTCGTTAAGAAATTATGTTTTTTGAGGGAAACATTTCTGCATATTTCTCCATATAATGGACTTGTATGTTGCCCAGATTTTGAACTTCCAAAAAATGCAGTTTTAATGCGGCTTCAAACTATCCCAAATGCTGATCCCGGCCGAGGAAGAAGCGAAACGATTGGTTATTTTCATTTAAAAAAATACAGTTAAAATACTTTTTAATCTCAAACGCTCGTCTTTCCTTTCTCTCCCTGAACTCCCTGAAATCATTTCAAAATCATCCTACATCGCTGCAGAAGTACCGACCCAGTCTTTGCAAAGTGAACATGCAAAGACGATCAAACACCCTTAACAAAAAAAGGTAAAACAGCGATATAGGACGATTTTGAAGGGAAAGTATGAGATGGGAGTTTTTCGACATAGTAAGTCAAGATGAGCGTTTGACATTAAAAAGTATATAAATTGTATTTTTTAGTGAAAATAACCGAAAGTCTGTGAGATAAAAAGCTATATTATGAGAAATCCCACTATGTATGATTATTCAAAGCTTTTCTGAAAATTTCCTCTACAGACCTGTAAACGGCCAGCAGAAGTTTTTGTATGATCTCAACGACAGGAAAATTGTTACTGCCATGTCAAAATATTACACTACATATTTACTGCTTGATAAATATAGGTCTAGGATCACCTACCATGTTCACGTTTAATTCTGCACTGGAGAAATGTAAATAGCTTCAAGCAAGCCCAGTAGCAAAAGTGTCTACATTTTTCATTTTGTTGTTGTTTTGCAGCTCCAGAGAATTTTTACATTTAAATAAGACCAAAACATGAAAAGCTATTATGTGGACATCTGTATCAATGATAAAACTGGTGTACGAACAAGAGCCTACAAGATATTTCTGTGAAGTAGCCGTCTAATTTCAAGAACAAGAAACTAGTTCGCAACAGAGTATTTTCCAGATTTCCTGCTGCCACTTTAATCATCCAAGCGCTCCAATATTTTGACCTTTGAAATGCAGAAGAGTCCTTCTCCTTCTGGCACCCTATTATTCTATCACAGAAGCACACAGCTAATGAAATTAATCTATGGCTGTTCAATTCTTTCCGCTAATTCCAAATGGTCTCCGAAGGAGAAACACAGACATCATTTTCTACATGAAGCATACTGCAGAAGGGCTCCGTTTTTATCACCAATAAGCTTCCAGTTAATTGGTGTCTCCTTATCTTGTACCCGCAGGCAAAATCGTCTGTCTTGCGTGAACTGACAATATGGAGGCAGTCCAATGAGATGTGAGATTTCTCTGAACAGCAAACTGTGGGAAAAACATGGTATTTACTGAATAATAAAAACCTGGTTAAATTAATGATCAGTGATATCATCTCTTGATGTTCATCCAATCTCCAATATTTCAACAATGAGCCTTCATTACACCTAAAGTGAAATAAATTGATGTTCTGCTGCTTCAGTATAATTCTGTATATATATATACACACACACACAGTTGAGGTCAAAAGTTTACATCCCCCTTTCAGAATCCGCAAAATGTTAATTATTTTACCAAAATAAGAGGGATCATACAAAATGCATTTTATTATTTATTTAGTACTGACCTGAATAAGACATTTCACATAAAAGATCTTTACAAATAGTCCACAATAGAAAATAATAGTTGAATTTATAAAAACGACCATGTTCAAAAGTTTACATCCTCTTGATTTTCAATACTGTGTTGTACCTGAATGATCCACAGCTGTGTTTTTTTGTTTAGTAATAGTTGTTCATGAGTCCCTTGTTTGTCCTGAACAGTTAAACTGCCCGCTGTTCTTCAGAAAAATCATTCAGGGCTGACAAATTCTGTGGTTTTTCTGCATTTTTGTGTATTTGAACCCTTTTCACCAATTATTGTATTTTGAGATCCATCTTTTCAAACTACGGATAACTGAGGGACTCATATACAACTATTGCAGAAGGTTCAAACACTGATGCTCCAGAAGGAAAAATCATGCTTTAAGAGCCAGGGGGTCAAAACTTTTGAATTTGAAGATCAGGGTAAATGTAAGTTATTTTGATTAAAAGTATCTTCAGAGTATGCCTCTGAAGGGCAGTACTAAATGAAAAAAAAAAAGATATCTCAGAGCGTGTGCTACACAAGCTTTTGTGCTTAAAAAGTATACAAATTTTTATTTAAAAAAAAAAAAAAAAAAACAATCGTTTCACTAGATAAGACCCTTCTTCCTCGGCTGGGATCATTTAGAGCCCTTTGAAGCTGCATTTTGAAAGTTCAAAATCGGAGCACCAATGAAGTCCATTATATGGAGAAAAATCCTGAAATGCTTTCCTCAAAAAACATAATTTCTTTAAGACTGAAGACAGAAAGACATGAACATCTTGGATGACAAGCTGGTGAGTAAATTATTTGTAAATTGTTCTTCTGGAAGAGGAGTTCTCCTTTAAAAAAGATTTGAAGTATCAAACCACGAGGACACACATCATGATCAGGATCCCACAGAGGAAGAGTGGCATGGAGAGGTGAAACAGGTGAAGTGTGGGACACTTTCAGTCCCGTTTTAGGCTTTATGATCACAAAGAAACACAAGATTGCATGATTACGAGTAATCACAAGCTTAGGACTCTTCAGTACAAGATGGTGATTTTCAAGAACATGAATTACCGCAATTTGGACAGGTTTAATTCTGAACATCCGTGCAAAGATCTCAAAGTCAGCCTGAGCGTAAAAAAACAACAGTGGAGAAGTGAAAAGAGCTTTAAGTAACACATTCACACTCCTCGTGATAAATGAAGAGTCTCTTTATGGACTCAGCCGGACGGCTCCGGTAAATGACGATGAGATCTGGCGACTGTATATGACTCAAGGCTAACCTTGACTCACTAGAGTGCCTCATCTATGAGCTCTTGGGAATACGAGGGCTTAGTGGTAATCAGAGGTAAGTGCAGACCCTCCAGCTTATAAAAGCCTATTCTCCCACAAAACAGGCAATCAGCTACACGGCCCTGGGCCATCATGAGCTCCAGAAATACACACGCACACACAGACATTTACAAAGAGGGAGAGAGAAAGAGACAGCGTCCTTTTGATATTGCTGCTTTTATGTACACCAAATTCTAGGTGGCCAAGTTAGTCGACATATGTTATAAAGGCCATTCAATGCATTAAAGTTTAATGTCAAATTTTTTTCACCTTCATGTCATTCCAAACCTGTAAGGTTTTTCTGTACACAAAAGTAGAAATGTTTAAAGGGGTCATCAGATGCTAAGTTCACTTTTTCATGTTGTTTGAACATTAATGTGTGTTGGCAGTGTATGTACACATCTACCCTATAATGATAAAAATCCATGCAGTGGTTTTTAATTAATCTGTAAAATAATATCTCCTTTTTAAAATCGGGCCACAGAGGCCGCTCTCACCGTAGCTGATTGACAAGAGCATCTTACCTCACATCAGCTGTAATAGTCTGACCCCTCCTTGTTTCCATGCAGAGCAGGGATGTAAGCTAGACAAGAATATCTCAGATTGAGCGATTGAGGTGTTGTGTTGATGGATGTAATAATGAACATAGTGGTCGTCATTTACTCCCGACATCTGAGCTGCTGAAGATGCAGTGGATTACGTTTGTTTGTGAAGGGAATGCCCCTCCCGATCTACACATATCCGTCTATGTTCGCACGAATCATTCGTGATCCAGCTTCACTTACAGCAGAAGTGAATATAAGGGTTTTTTAATGAATCTTTGCGATCGTCTTTCCTAATAACGTGATAGTTAGCAAGTTTAGCAGCTAAATGCAGCTAAAGTAAACAGGCTTGTTACTCCACAGAGAGAAGAGAGGGGCGGGGTGAGCAGAGCTCATTTGCATTTAAAGGAACAATCCCTCAGAATGAGATGATTGTTGCAGAGCTCATTTTGACAAGGTAAAAATGGTGTTGTTTTACACTACCATTGATAATTTTTAACCAAAGTATATTATAGACTTTTCATTAAGACCCTAAAGAATCATATCAACTTGTGGACAATGGGCATCCGACGACCCCTTTAAAGAATTACATGCGATACAATGAGTGGCTATGTCTGTCAAGCTCCAGAAAGAACAAAGAAAAGCAAGTTTTGACTTGTATACTATATGCAAGAGTGGATTCCTTAAAAAATCTGTTCAAGGAATGAAATAAAAGCACAAGGGTCACTACTGTGAATCTGAAAATTGAGTTTTAAGCTTGCATAATGCATACACTGTAAAAAACAAAAACACTATTTGTTAAATCAGCTTAAAATAATGTGTTACCCTGCTGGCTTAAAGTTTTAAGTTCAGTGAAATCAAATAAGTTTAGTCAACTTGAAATGTTAAGCTGTACTAAGTGATATTTGTGTTTGTTAAACTTAAAAGCTGGGTAAGTAACCCAGCTGCCTTAAAATTCTCAGCTGAATCAACTCAAATATCTAAGTTGTCACTTAGTACAACTTAACATTTCAAGCTGAATAAACTTTTTTGAGTTGACTATACTTAAAATTTTAAGGCAGCCGGGTAACAAATTATTATTATTTTTTTTACAGTGTAGTATCATAGTACTGCAAGTACTTTACATTATTGTTTAAAAGTTTGAGGTTGGTAAGATTTTTGCATACTTTTGAAAGATTAAAATACAGAAAAATGAAATAATATTGTAAAATATTTTTACATTTAAAATTTACATTTTTGGTTAAATAACTGTTTTCAATTTTATTATATTTTAAAAAGTCATTTTTTTCTGTGATTTAAAGCTGAATTTTCAGCAGTTTTCAATGTCACATGATCCATCAGAAATCATTTTAATAACCTGATTTGCTGCACAAGAAACATTTCTTATTATTATCGACAGCTAAAACAGCATTATGTTCTAACCATGAAATATTTGTAAAAATAAGTTTTTATTCCATGAAATAGCTTCAATTATACAAATCAAAACAAAAAAGACTTTAGGAAAACGCTGCCATATGGCAACAGTGCACCACAATGGAAAATGGCCAAAAATGTAGTTTTTCTATTAAATTATGATTTTCTTTTCAATTGAAATGCACTTTTTTTTTGTTTTTTTTTAAATTAATGCAGCCAATCTTAATTTTCATCAAAATCTGCCGCACGCACACATGCACAAACACACTCATTGTTACAGACACTAAAGGCTACCTGATCCTCATTGTCATCACATGGAAGAGCCAACTCTGGACTCTCCCTATTGCCCTTTCCGTGAAATATTGCTGTATTAATTTTCTGAAAAGAATAAATAATTTTCTTATTTATACAAAAATACATCTATACTTCAATAAACACTTAAAATAAATAAATAACTAAATCATAAATAAATCATAAATAAATAAATAAATCATATTATTGATGTTAGTATCTATAAAAAATCCTAATGGGGAAATACATTACTTCAACTTCATATGGCAACATACCTATTTTTCTACCATGGGACAATGTTGCCATATGGCAACATTGATATTTTCTCAATTTACAGAAAAACTATGTAAGGCAACGTTCATTTATGAATAAAAATATGTAATTTACTAACCAAAGATGATGCAAAAAAAAACCCTGGAGTTCAGAAATTAGGTTTATAGAGCAATTTCTTGAGCACTTCAACTGGTGTCCTCCACGTTAGGGTGACAGTGGAAAAAAAGTGTTTTGGAGGAACATTCAAATGTCATTTGACTTAAAACCAGCACATTAATGGCTAGCTTAAGCCCAGCCTTTTTAAATTAACATATTGCAATATATTGCGATCAAAACCACAGACAAGTCTTTATACTTTTTTATACCTTTCTCCACGCTCAGTGTGACACACAACACAAAGGTTGAGTCAACTTTTCTCCATTTTAACTGGTTGCAAGTGTGATTACTATATTGCCCACACCTGTTACTTGCCTGTGTGTCTAAATACAAATTACAGGAGCATCACACGCTTGCAAAGCAATTACTTCTTACAATTTTGACAAGGTGCCAATAATTTTGTCCGGTCCACTTTTGAGTTCTGTGTGAAATTTTATCAAGTTTGACTTTTCTTCTCTGTTTTTTGTGTTGTTGCAGTGCAAACAAAAACAATAAGCACTTGAATACCAAAACACTTGCCATTAGAACAATTTTCTGAGAGAAGTGTTGCATTTTCTGACAGAATCGCAAGGGTGCCGATATTTTTGGCCATTTTTGGAATTGTAATTATTTATATACATTTCCCTTTTGTACACAATCAATCACTCAATCAATTTATATTTATTCTCTTTCACTGGGAAGATCACGTACTGGTCGGTGACTAGGCATATAATGACTGGAATGGCATTATATACTTCCATATTAAAGTGGATCAGAATAAAAATGAAGAGCATTAATATTCTCAGTCAGAGTTCAAAGAGAGTTGGTAAAATGTTCCATGAAGGCCTGAGGGTTCTCGGCTTGGTTTAAAATGTCACACAGTGGTGAAAGGCTTTGGGCCGCATCTCTGTGAGCCTTTATCCTGCAATAACATTTAAATGGATCCAAAGAGGGTTTTTCAACGAAGCTAACAGCAGGTTCAAAACCCCAATGGCAGAAAATAGCCGACTTGGACATAAAAGAGAAGTACAAACAACAAAGCATTCGAAGACAGGCCTTAAAACAAAATTATTCTTAAAGGTTAGGGAGCAAATTAAATTGGAAATCAGCCACCGTGGAGACCATTTGAAAGGAGAACGTCCGGCAGCGTGGCTTTCAAGCGCTATATCGCTCTCTATTACCGCCTTTGATGTCTGTCATATTGGATTAGAAGCAAAAGCATCTTCTGAAGACCTATGGATGCAATTTCAAACAGAGCCACCTTGTGGAGTGGCGGCCGGGACAGATAGAGAGATAGATTGAGCGGCTGGATTTGGCCACGGAAAAGATAAAGCGTCGATTTTCTAGCGTCATTATTATAAAGCAGCTCTTTTGCTTCGAGACACCTCTGGCAATCTCCTAATGAAAGAGAGAGAAAACAGATAAAGGAAGGGAAGATGGAAAAATGACCAAACGGATGCATGAGGGAGCGTGTGAGAGATGGGAAGATTGGCTGCAAATTGAAGCGAGAGAGGAAGGCGATTGGTCACAGCCTTGCGCACACACACACATACTTTGTTATTTCTCTAAAGGCCAGTCCGCTGAGCACATCCCCTCTTTTCTCATCCTTTGTGCAGGTGGGCGGCAAATATGAGTCCTTCAGTCATCAAATCCGGGATGAAACTTTCAATGATAGATCAGAACTTTTCAAATCCCTCTCCATCAACTGAAATGTCGGACCTTTGAAACAAGCCCAGTAAAGCTGGTTCTCAAAGATACAGCACAACTTCAAACATTTCCAACAAATCCACAGAGCTTTGTCTGCTAGTCCTCTGAAGAACGTGTCTCATCCTGGTCCACATGCCCATACCAATAGGCCTAGAGAAGTTTTGCCACCTGAAAGTTTGGAGAGCCATTCCGATTACAAATCACACTACTCTGTTGCTCATCCAATTCTATGCTTAATGTGCGCCTGTGTTCATTCACACCTGCTGCGCCTGGTTTTGGGCATGCTGAAGCCTCAAATAACATTTTGGGGGATTTGAGATGTTACATTTAAATTTTAGCCACTGGAACTGCGTGGAAAAATATTCAAATCTAGATATTTTGCCCACATCAGGAACATCAAGGCAGGTTAATTGAGTTCAACATTTTAGATTGATTGCACATTGATGCTTGTTTTTAGATAGTGGATGTGGAGAGAAAAAGAGTGAAGCAAAGAGAACAGAGAATGCAGGCTATTAATAATGGTCATGGGGTCAGAAAATGTAATAGAGGATTTTAATTTAATGTATGAATAAGAGATTTTCAAACGATTGGGGAAATTAATGTTTTTTAAGGCTAACACATTTTGTGACAGTGTCATTTGTGAGCCTGGACCACAAAACCAGTCATAAGTAGCATGGGCATACTTGTAGTAATCGCCAGCAATAAATTGCATGGGCCGAAATTATTGATTTTTCTTTTATGCCATAAATCATTAGGATATTAAATAAATGAGGTAATTTTTTGATATTTTGTAAATTTCCTACCGTAAGTATATCAAAACTTAATTTTTGATTAGTAATATGCATTGCTAAGAACTTCATTTGGACAACTTTAAAATTGATTTTCTCAATATTTTTTTTTCAAATAGTTGTATCCTATTCTAACAAACTACATATTAATGGAAAGCTTATTTATTCAGTTAAAACATTCATGTTAAAATATTCCAAATGTAAAGCACAGGATACATAAAATCAAACCGTTATTTTAAGTCCCTGCATAAGTCAACTGTGATTGATTGCAGGAAAATTTGTCTTTTTTAGTCCTTTTGAATGGGTTTTAAGTTGGTTTTGGTCTGTCAGTTTTTTTGGGACCTGGCAAACCTGCTGCAAATACACAAAATATTTCCTAGAGCCCATTAAATTGCACACTATATATTTAAAAAGAGAAACAAGTCAAATCTGATTGGCTGATAAGAGTGTGATATTCTTGTGATAACAGAAAATCCAACCATTTCACTGTTTGTATCACTTGGCTTGCGATATTTCTCAGAGCGAGTGTCATGACGGACGCCCAAATCCACCATAATTTTATAAATAATGTTTTGTGTCACAAAATTTTAGTTTATAAAAGGTTTTTTGGGTGAGAATGTACTCATTTAGACTTGCGGTTTGTTAATAAAGATAACGTCTATTTGAAAATTTGTTTCGACATTTAGGAGATGTGAGCTCCAGGTTGACAGCGGCCGTTCAGTGCTCATGAACCCGCTGTGAGCAGCCTTACCTCGGTCAGATCTTCTGGAATTTCCCGCTGGATCTAATGTCTCTATAGTGGTTAAACATGAGATATAGTTCATTTTGGGTAAATCTAACGGACAGTCTTTGGTCTCATTAATCTTTTATTAGTTTTAGAGCAAATAATTTTCTGAGGGCAAAATCTCATCAAATTACATTTTATGCAACTTCAATGCTGTATATCAGAGCGCTGTCTTTGTACTTTTGACTGAATTGCCTAGCGACTGTTGTTTATGAAATATTACTATTCAATAAATAATACTTATATAAATAGTAGTATTCAATAATAGTATTTAGTATTAAGAAACACTGTGTTTGCTCGTGATGGTGATTTTAGTTACATTTTTTGTCTTGGCAAACAAAATGATTGATGATTTTATGATTGAGTCAGCAGTAAAGACTTTTATACTAAAAGAGACTGAAATGCGGTTATAAGCAAGGAAGTTGTTTTCACTTTCAACAACACCTTATAAGAAGCAGCTAACAAATGCACTGAGCAACGTCGTCATCGGAAATCACTCTTAACAGATGAAAGGATAGTGCGACAAAGATATCGCTTTCCCCAGCGGACATTTAAACTAATGTTTTATTGTAAATATGAGATTGAGCTGCAGAAGAAATGCAGGTAATCATAATTGCTCAGTCCATCTCTTTTATAATACTAGACTCTACATTGAGCTTTTAATACAGTAATACAATAGATTCTAGATGAAGCAACGTAAAGTGAGGTTTTCAAATTATTAAGGGAGGTTTTGGCTCAGCTGGTACTGTCAATGTGAGATTTGGATCTGTAGTGGACAGAAGTAGTTTGCACTAAAGAGGGTTTTTAAAAACACTCCGTTGTTGTTTCTTATATATTTGCACATTCCTGCCGTCTAACTGTTCTATAAATACTATTAGACTATGATTATCTGCGGGCTCGTGCCTACGGCCAAATCACAGCCGTAATACAGCCATATCTCACAGCTACTCCGTGATATTGCTCATATATAATAACCATAAAATAAAAAAGAAAAAAGTATATAAATATATAGTATTTCATTATTAAAGAATCTATATTAATAACAACATGGGGGAAAAAAAACTCCTGAAAGATCGAGTTATGATTAACATCACCCTGTACTGCTTCTCTCTCCCACTTTTCTGTAGCATTAACATGTCATCAACCTCAATCCTGGAGAGAGGAAGAGCGACAAAAAAGGCAAGAAAAATAATTATAAAAGAGAAAAGGTCAAAGCAGACACAGAGATTTCATTTGTACTGTACCTCAGGGTCTGTAAATGTCAATGAGGTTCAAAAGTACACATAAATCCAAAATTCATTTAAATGCGTCAATATTCATTCTCTTTTAACTTCATGTTTAAAAAAATCTGAAATTTAATGCAATGTGCTGTTTATCAGCACACAGTATCAAAGCTTCAGAATATAGGCTGATGCTTTGAATCTAGGCTGTTAAATTTATTTATACAAACAATCAATCTTTATTTTAATACATAATCAAACGGCAGGATTGAATTGGCTATTTACATGCATCTCATGTGCTCAGTTTCCATCCCTGAGATAAATGTAAAACGAGTTCAAATATAGATTCAGTGATCAAACATGTAAAAAATCATGGATGAAAGGAAGAGACTGTGGGAGAAATTTCAAAAAGAGGGACCTTGCGTGATTTTATTGCTTATGGCTCTCAAAAGCTTTTGATGGATGGCCATGTTGAACTGTCTAAAAAACAAAGTGTGAGAATAGCCGCCAGTCACAGACTGTGTTTACTGCATAGACTTGTCAATACGAATCAATTCAGAGTCTATATGGACTCTAACTCTGCAATCTGATAAAAACATCAATTTATTTGTGCATCACACATACCGTATGCAAGTTATTTTTGAATAATCTACTGAGAAACATGCTAGATCTACAAAGACAGGAGGCACATTTACACGGCAATGTATAATGAAGAAAATGCGATCTGCATAATCTAAAATGATTTCAGATGATGTGCAAATCTAGGTGGACTCCAGGTGGCGAATGCAAACCAGTTGTTTGGGGAGCTGAGAGGGGGCCTGAAACCAGCGGCAGAACGAGACTGGGGAGCCGTTGCCATGGAGACGGCGAGACTCACCAGGGAAACCGCGTTTATTAGCGCCTGAGATCAATAGTCTGTCGGTGATGTCACTGGGAGAATTTCAAATGGTGTGAATCAGTGTGAGATGGGATGAAGGAAGAGAGAAAACAAGCTCTAATTAAGCACCTGATGCGGCGGGTCAACATGTGACAGCGGGGACCGCGGCGGACCGCTTCCTGTCATTCAGACAGAGCCTGGTGATGCTGTGTCATGTACTCGTTAATATGTCTAATTCAGAAGCAATGTAATGCTAAACACCTGCAACTCTGTATGAAGGTAAGGTCAGCTCCCAATTGCAGGAGCCTCAATGCTTCTGACACATGTTTGAAGGAAATAATATCACTTATGGACAGGTGTGGAGAGGTATAATTATACTATCGGAGTCACTTTGACTCACTTCACCTCTGCGCTGAGCGTAAACAATGAGGGAACTACCTGCACCTTATGCTTACAGAAACAGAAAAGGCTAATTCTTAGTCAGCAATGACCATGAACGTCACAAAGAACATGAACACGTTGTACTCACTATTCAGAGACATAACCTGAGCTCTCCAAATGTGGTGATAACTCTCATCTTTTCCATGTTAATCTTGTTCTAAACAGTGGAAATGTGATGAAGTACCACTCAACAAGATATTGGGTGAATTCCACTGCAAGTGAACATAACTATGCCCTACTCGTTCTGAAGGACAGAACACTTGAAGTGAGCACTCTGAAGGGTGTGTATGCATTTGGAACATTTAATAAGACTCAAAAAAAAAACCCCGAAACAAAACCAATTCTTAAATTAATCTAAACTATTTTCAGTTAATAAACAGACATTGTAGTGCACTTCCCATCCAATAAATCGCAATAAGCTTTGTGCTTTCTTACTTACTTTTGACATGAAACAAAGTCTCAGATTTCAAATTCTGTCCATAACAGTATCGAACAATAAATACTGTTTTGTCGCTGTTTAATGTGGAGTGACATCACATCTGAAGGTATGTTAAAAGAAAGAGTACAACTTACTGAAATCTGTATCCTTTCTCATGTAATCGGATATCTGGCATGTACCTGATATATATCCAAAATAACTGATATCGAATCGCAAGCTTGTGAATAGAAATCGAATCGAATTGTGAAATTTGTGTTCATACACAGCCCTTGTAAAGACAGACTAAGTAGCAAAATAAACAAAACAAGACAAAACAAAACAACCTCAAACCAAACTAAAATAACATGGCCAAAAAAAAGAGACCAAAAAAAACAACAACAATAAAAAAACAAACCAAAAGGCCAAAACAAAACAAAAACCAAACAACAAAAAAGAAACCAAACAAAAACCAAACCAAACTAAAAAAGACAACAAACAAAAAACAAACAAACTAAAACAAGGCCAAAACAAAAAAAGAAATCAAATAAAAACCAACCCAAACCAAACTAAAACAAGGCCATAACAAAACAAACAAAGAAGAAGAAAAAAAACTAAAACAACAAGGCCCAAACAAAAGAGAAACCAAAAAACAAAAAATGAAACCAAACCAATCTAAAACAAGGCCAAAACAAACAAACAAACAAACAAAACGACAAAAAAACCCAAACTAAAACAACAAGGCCAAAGCAAAACAAAAACATAACAACAACAAAAAAGAAAACAAATAAAAAACAAACCAAACCAAACTAAAACAACAAGGTCAAAAAAGAGACAAAAAACTAAAACAACAAGGCAAAACAAAAAAACAAAACAAAAAAAGAATCCAAACATAAACCAAAACAAGCTAAAACAAGGCCAAAACAAAACAAAAACATAACAACAACAAAAAAAGAAACCAAATAAATAACAAACCAAACTAAAACAACAAGGCCAAAACAAAACAACAAAAAAAGAATCCAAACATAAACCAAACCAAACTAAAACAAGGCCAAAAAAAATAAATAAATAAATAAACCAAACAAAAAACCAAACCAAACTAAAACAACAAGGCCAAAACAAAACAAAAAACCAAACCTAATCAAACTAAAATAACACAGCCAAAACAAAACAAAAACCCAAAAGAAACATAAAAACAGTTCAATAGTATTATCTATTTGAGTAGCCTCCATGGAAATCATCAACATGTTTAAGCTGCATGTCACCAAAACAACAAAAACATAAGTCACTTTTTAATGACTCTTTGAGTTGCCTCCATGCACAACTGCAAAACGTTTGAGTTGCACGTCACAGTGAGTCAGCAAGGAAAATCCCCAAACCCCAAACAAAACCACAAATACATACAGTATATAAACAGTTCCACAAATGCTGTCCGCCAAGCCTAGAATGTGCAAGTGCAGCCTGATGCCTGCAGACCCATTTAAAATGATGAGTGACCAGGAAATATATAAAAATAAAATGACACTTATCTTCCTTTAAGCTGAGAGCTACAAACAGCCTTCTTTACCACACTGGCTAAAACATAAGAGACTGGACTTCACTACAGAGAAGCCAAAGAGACCACAGCCGTTAACCCTGATCTCTACAAATCCAATGGCTCCAAACCATTTGAAACAAAGTGAATCATAGTGAGTGATAAAAGAAGACAGTCGAGAGAGGGGAGAACAAGAGCCGTACCGATTAACTCTTTATTTCTGACATCCAAGGCCATGTTTCTGAGCGCGGTAGCGACAGCACACACCACACGGTCGTTGTCTATCCTCAGCAGCTCCACGAGGATGGGCAGACCCTTCTCTTTCCTCACCGCTGCACGGATGTACACCGACCACTAGGGAAGACACAAACACACACAAAACAGGTTGCTAAATATGACAAATCACACCATTTGGGTGCTTCACTATATATAATTCCACATATCAGCAGTTTTCAGGAGACCATGAAGTGTATCGTCATCGTTGGATATGCCGTGTGGGCAAATGTCTGTAAAGTGTCTCATTTTGGATCAGCAACCCGCTGACAGTGTAATCACACTCCCCAGGTTACAGTGAAAGACTAATGCTAGCTCAGAGCTTTAGCTCTCTGAGGTTCTCTATGTATGACCCCAGCTGTGGGATCAGCCTTTATCAGTGACGGAGTGTCAGCTCAGATTAGACTCTCTGCTGCCCTGCACTTCTGCTGTAACAGGGCAGACCGCAGCATACGGCCCAGCAGGCATCCCCTCACATTCCTCATTTCTGATGACCTCTGTGTGTGTGCATTAAAAAGAGAGAGAGACAAAAGCACAATGACAGAAAGGCTCTGTTCCAAAACCTTGTAAATCTGCCTATCTAAACTTTTTTAGCAAATTAAGGTTTCGAGGAAAACATTCCAGGATTTTTCTCCATAGTGGACTTCAATAAGGGTCTTATCTAGCGAAACAATCTGTCATTTTCTAAAAAACAAACAAAAAAAAGAAAAATTTACATACTTTTTAACCACAAATGCTTGTCTTGCACTAGCTTGACTTCACGCATTACGTAATCAAGTTGGAAAGGTCACAGGTGACGTAGCCGGAAGTACCAACCCAGTGTTTACAAAGCGAACGTGCAAAGTCAGTCAAACGCGTTTTACAAAAAAAGGTAAAACAACGGTTTTGGGGGCGATTTTGAGTTTTTCGCCCTACCCTACCTTTTTGAACTGAAGTACACGGGCGAAGAACTAACCACGTGACCTTTCCAGCGTGATTACATAAAGTGTGAAGTCATGGACGTGCATCGCAGAGCTAGTGCAAGATAAGCATTTTTGGTTAAAAAGTATATACATTTTTATTTTTTTAGAAAATGACCGATCATATAAGATAAGATCCGTAGTCCTTGGCTGGAATTGTGTAGAGCTCTTTGAAGCTGCACTGAAAATTTGAACCTTCAACCTGTTGGTTCCCATCAAAGTCCACTATATGAAGAAAAATCTTGGAACGTTTTCCTCAAAAAGCTACATTTCTTTTTGAATAAAGAAAGAAAGACATGAACATCTTGGACGACATATATGATGAGGTATATTTGATTGTGCTAAAGTGGATCTATTGCAATTATTTTATACTTAAAGACTGATATTATTCAAAGATCATACAATCCTCATAAACAGTGACATTTTAGGCTCAACGCTCTTAAAAATAAAGGTGCTTTAAAAGGTTCTTGACAGCGATGCCATAGAAGAACCATTTATGGTTCCACAAATGATTTCGTCAAAGGTTCTGAAAGAACCATCTCTTTCTTACCCTTTTTATAATCTGAAGAACCTTTCACCACAAAGAACCTTTTGTGAAACAGAAAGTTTCTATAGATGTTAAAGGTTTTTTATGGAACCATTTAGACAAAAAAGGTTCTTCTATGGCATTGTCAAGCATATTTATTTTTAGTGAATATTAAGAAATGTGCATTGTGGACACTTAGTACTCCAGATTAATTATAATTTTGATATCGGCTAAGTCTAAGTAAGTCTTGAGCTATATGTCAGTAAGCATCTTAATAGATCTGAACTATACTTAGTATGAAATAATATTTTAAATATATTATTTTTTACTAAGTTTTGAAAGAAGACTCTTATGCTCACCAATTTGATCAGAAATATTGTGAAATATTTTTACAATTTAAAATAACTGTTTGCTATTTTAATATACTTTAAAATGTAATTTATTTTCTGTAATGGCAAAGCTGAATTTTCTGCATTAATCCAGTCTTCAGTGTCACGTGATCCTTCAGAAATCATTCTAAAATGTTGATTTGGTGCTTCAGAAACATTACTTATTATTATCACAATTGTGCTGCTTAATATTTTTGCGGGAACCCAAGATTGTTTGTTGAAAAGAAACTTCAAAAGAAATGGAGCGTAGCTTTAGTTCTGGCAGCTGACACTCACCTGATCCACGTCTACCTATAGGAATACGACGCCAATCATAATTCCCTTTATAATGTCCTTTCAGTCATTATTCAGCAGCTATTGCTTTGCTCAGAAGCTAATCACCCACCTTCATCTCCAACTCCTCCTCTTGTCCAGTCACGACTTAGACCACTGAATTATGTTGTTACATAAAATAATCAATTAGAACATTGACGATATCTGCTACATTAATCATTAATGTTGGTTCTGTTCTGTTTACCCTAGGGTATTTATGCCCTCCCTGCTCATATCCATGCTAGGCTGCATGGATTGGCAGGGAGTGTTTGCCCAGAACAACCTAAAAATGTATGCTAATTGTAAGTTATTTGACAGAACAGCATTTATTTGACATTTACTTTTTTTTGTAACAAGGAATTTTTTTGCATCCTTGCTGAACGAAAGCATTTTCTTCCAAAATAAGCATTGAAAAGCACTGATTAAAAAAATGTATATAAATAAAAAATATGTTCACTGCATACATTGGTTTTCTTGAACACGCACAAACACAAAACACTCTATAATCGGCATATATTCACCTCTGACACATCGATACTGTAATCACAGTTTGATGTTGCATAATCACCAAACAGCAAAGTATAGTCTGATTTGAATGATTGCATACTTCCTTTATCTGTTGCTAGTTTGAGTGATGCAGACACCCAATTATTTAGTGTAGTTCAAAAGAGAATTGCTTATGGGAAAGACAAACAGTTTTGTAAAATAAAAATAAGCACGTTGAATTCATTCAGTTGTGTTTTCCAATCACTAAACTTTAAGCTGCATTGACTGCCTGCTCCAAACTATGTAGAGTGTCTCAAATCAATAACTTGTGAGATTCCTTTGTAGTTAATGGAACAGTTCATCCAAAATAAAAAGTCTGTCATCAATTACTCACCCTCATGTCGTTCCAAACCTGTAAGACCATTGTTCATCAAGGAACACAAATTAAGATATTTTTGATGAAATCCAAGAGCTTTCTGACCCTGCATAGACAGCAATGCAACTGACACGTTCAAGGCCCAGAAAGGCAGTAAGGACATTGTTAAAATAGTCCATGTAATGTCAGTAGTTCATCCTTAATTTTATTCAGTTGCGTTGCTGTTTATAAAGCAGAGCTCGACAATAAGGAGTGCCCGATTGCCGGGGCCAGCGTGAAGGATGCTCGGGACAGTTGACGAATCTGTCGCTGCCCCGTCACGACAGTTTATCATTTGCACACGTTTTTAGGCCTTGTTCATTTAACATTTCAAGCGATCACAGAAAGACGCGTCTCTGACGGATGGATAGCCTTCGAAGTATGTAAAAATACCCATCTTGACGAGTAACTTTGTAGCTTTAACAATGATTAATCTACATTTAATTTATACAGTGGAGTACAGATGCACCGATCGTCCGGACATATTTTAACAGACCTCTGTTCCGGGCTTGCACACGAACTGCATTCAATCATTTTTCAAAACGTAATGTGTGTGGAAATATTACAAACTCTTTAAACATCCGTTAACATAGGCCAGAGACGCTGACGACGAACACAAAGAAGAAAAAATACGATAGCAGGCAGAGCAAGATCACGGTTCACAATGCGCAAAATATTGCAAATATTATCCTAACTATTGAAGCGGTGTTTATATGAATGTATCTCTGATATGAACTTACTGTTTTAAGAAATGTTTACATGGTATTTTCTTTTCATTTGCCTCTGTATAATGCATTTAAAGTTGTTCATAAGCACAGCGCTGCTTTGTTTACAGCAGTAACCAAGGAAACGCTGTATCGTTATTCCATAAGCACCACCTTCTGGCAGAGACTGAATTTGCATTCATTCAGTCCATCTGCTGTTTTTCCCTAAATAATTATTTCATTTGTAATAAAATAACAATGATAAAATCATTTTTGAACAAACAAATAATGTTTGAACTTTATATTAGGCTAGAAGGTTTTGGTGTGAAATCGAGAATTGTACAGTTTAACTGGTATGTAAAATTTTGATGTCATATAAGCTTATTTAATAAAATAAAAAATAACACGGGTCAAAAACAATGATAACAGCAACTACTTTATTTTTTTGTGGCAGGGCCAGTGAAAATTTTGACCGGGCAAGTACAAATTTGAACCACTGTAGAAAAAATCCTTAGCGTTGTGAAGGGTCAGAAAGCTCTCGGATTTCATCAAAAATATCTTAATTTGTGTTCTGAAGATGAACGAAAGTCTTACGGGTTTGGAACGACGTGAGGGTGAGTAATTACTGATGCAATCTTCATTTTTTGGGTGAACTATCCCTGTAACACAGTGTTTCTGTGGCATTGTGCTGGAAGCTCCAGCTCATTGGCTTTTTTCCCCAATGTGTATATTAAACAACAAATTGCCTGGAATTGTGTTAAATCAGGCAAAGTGCACCACAGAGGCAGCTTACTAGGTTTAGGAACAGAGAAATGGCACTTTAGAAACATAAATCTGTCATTTAGTGAAAATCAACATAACAGTTCATTAAAATTCGTGTTTGTATTATAAGTAATGCAATAAAAGAAACAGCCTTGAAACTGTAATTGAAAAGGAGTTCTTGACGAGCGAGCATTCTTCACGCATGAGTGTTTTTTTGATCCGTCTTAAGTTAAAGGCTTTGTTTCCATTTCCTAGTACACACAGCGTGGGATTTGATAATCCCACTGTCCAAAATGGACTTTGAAAACATAAACAGAGAGCTTAGTTCACACATATTAGACGAGGGCTCAATGTCAGCTCTTCTAGATGAACAAACAGAGCAGCCAATTATGGGAACTGGACAAAATAGGCAGACAGACAGGGTCTCTGGCTCTCTTTAGCTTTCTCGTTTGTCTCTCTCAAGCCAAAGCAGCAAGCACGTATACAACCCGATGCCCTGTAGGTGTGGAGAGGGGTCGCAGGGACGCCGGTTTCATTTAACTTCTTGAAGGGGGTCTAAACCTGTTATGAGACTTCAAAACCAATCCAATCCCATTGCATCTGTCTCCATCTGAAAGTATTGATCTTGCTGAGCACATCGGGTGGATTAGAGCTCTTCAGCAACAGAGGTAAAACAAGCTTTTGTCGCTGAGAGATGGTGAAAAGGATGTGAGAACAAAGAGAGATGCAGGAGCCAAGAGGGAGATTGGTACTGGTTTAAACATCTGATGAAAGCAAGTAGTTTCAGGTCAGGAAAAATGCAATTTTACACCATTTCTTCTTGCACCGTTCAATAAATTTAGAACCTGACAACAGCGAATAAAACAAAGTGTAAGACATGCTGAACTGTAATACCTTAAAGGCAAATAAATAAATAAATAAATAAATATTTTGATCTATTTTTCAATATATTACTTTTTTGGCTACCGATAATTAAAAATAAAATACAAAATTATTAAATAATATATATATATATATATATATATATATATACCAACAATTAAAAATAAAATAATAAATTAATTAATAAATATTTTATTCTATTTTTTAATTTTTAATATTTCTTACTTTTTTTTTAAATGAAGACTTCTTCTTCCACTTCGACAGATACCAATAATAAATAAAAAAATGTCTTTAAATACTTCTTCATTTTTTTCTTCCCTTAGGATTGGGGGTCTTCAGTTTTTTTTCTCATTTTTCATTGAATACTAACCCTAAGTATACATTGGCTTCCACTCAGACAGATATCAATTAGAAATTAGTTTAAAAATCAATCAATAAATATTTTTTTTCTTTTTTTAATTATTTAAGACCACTAACTCTAAGCATATCTTGTTTTCCACTCAGACAGATAACAATAATTGAAAAGAAAACAAATAAACAATAAATAAATATGTTATTATTTTTATCTTTAAATACTTTTTTTTTTTAAAGACCCCTAACCCTAAGTATACCATGTCTTCAACTCATACGCCAATAGTTAAAAACAAAACAAATAAACAATAAATAAATATTTTATTATTTTTTATTCTTTAGATATTTTTTTGTTCTTTTTTTAAAGACCCCTGACCCTCAGTATACCTTGTCTTCCACTCAGACAGATACCAATAATTAAAACTTAAATAAATATATGTTTTTATTCTTTAAATATTTGTTTCTTTTTTAAAGACCCCTAACTCTAAGTATACATTGTCCTCCACTCAGACAGATAATAATAATAATAATAATACAAATAATAAATTGATTATTTATTTTATTCTTTAAATATTTCTTAATTTTTTAAAGAACCCTAACCCTATGTATACCTTGTCTTCCATTCAGACAGAAACCACTAAGAATACTTAACAATAATTAAAAAATATAACAATATAATATATATATATATATATATAATATACATATAATTATAACAATAATTAAATACTTTTTAGTATTTTTTAGATCCCTAAGTACATATATATAATGTCCATTCTGTACAGAACTGTGCAAAAGTCTTGGGATACTCATGAGAACACAGGTCAGAATTAAAATCCACATGGTTGATGGTAGTTATTGACTTCCACTGTACTTTTTTTCTCCACACTATGAAACTCAATGCCTATGCCTACTCACACTGGTTACTCACATTCTTCAAAATATCTTCAGTGCTCAAAAGAAGAAAATTCACACAGGTTTGGAACAACTTGCATTGAGTGAATAGTAAATGATGACTGAATTTTCACTTTTGCATAAACTATCCTTAAATCAACTTACAGTGGGTACGGAAAGTATTCAGACCCCCTTAAATTTTTCACTCTTTGTTATATTGCGGCCATTTGATAAAATCATTTAAGTTCAATTTTTTTCCTCATTATTGTGCACACAGCACCCCATATTGACAGAAAAACACAGAATTGTTGACATTTTTGCAGATTTATTAAAAAAGAAAAACT
>JAHKKF010534759.1:0-22294 GCA_019740295.1 Labeo calbasu
GGGGCACCAATGAAGTCCATTATATGGAGAAAAATCCTGAAATGCTTTCCTCAAAAAACAAAATTTCTTCACGACTGAAGACAGAAAGACATGAACATCTTGGATGACAAGGGGGTGAGTAAATTATTTGTGAATTGTTGGTCTGGAAATGGACTTCTCCTTTAAGCCCTGGTGTGAAATACCCTTTCAACCACCACAACACACTACAATGGAAGTTTTGCATAGGCAAGCAGCATTGTGTGAAATTGCTACAAATGAGGTGTTGTTGATTCTTATTTTTGATAAATCCATTTGCCAAAATGAATTGTAAGCTTGTGAGACGTTGTGAGACATTGACATGACTTTTTCCTATTGCAGTTCAATCCAGCAACACGAGTGGAACAAGAAAGCCACCGTCAGAGGCTGTCAGTGAGTATATTCAATCAAACCATTTCTTCATCATTCCAGATGTTAGTTTTTCTTCTTGTCATCTATGAAATGGAATTTTATATGCAATGTATTAGATCACATTTTTCCTTTAAACTTCGTTCGACCACTGTAGACTTGTTACTGCTCGCAGAAAGAAAGATTGCTCAGGGCTGTGGTTGGCAATGTAAAAATTGCCTTTAATTAAAAGCATTAAAATAGAATCAGAGCTCATAAAACATTTTGCTTTGTACTGTTAGAAGTGGCTGTTATAACACAGAGTAGGGCTCTGGGCCTTTCTAGCCTCATTCATTGACTCTTACACACTCAGACATCACATTTTAAACTAGTGAAAAGGATTACAGTCCTGACCCAATTCTATTTCTTGTCAGTACCGGTGCCAAAACAAATGTTGCCAAAAAACAGACAACCAGCTCTCAAGATGTACATTTTTTCAGTAAAGTTTTGGAGTCATGTCTAAAGTACAGAATTAAGTTTATTGAAAGTTTCCATTGCTTTGAAAGCATCATTTTTGTTGGGAAATGTTGAAGGAAACATGCAGAGGACTTAACCTTTTTTTTTCTAGGAGTCATTAAAAAGTGTGTAAGTGTACTTGCAACATAAACAAATGCGTAAATAGACTGCTTTTGTAAACAACAGCATGTTTTGTCCATTAATGTGTCAAAACAAATATGTAAAATGACAAAGATTGTAGTAGATCTATAGCAGACAGTTACAATGCTTTCTCTAATGCCTCTTCACTCCCACAGAGTGTTCAGTGAGTGCTGTCACAGATCTGGTTTTCCTGGTGGATGGCTCTTGGAGCGTGGGAAGAGAAAACTTTAAATTCATCCGGAGTTTCATTTGGGCCATGGCAGGAGCTTTTGACATTGGAGAGGATAAGACCAGAGTGGCTGTGGTACAGTACAGCTCAGATACCAGGACAGAGTTCAACCTGAACCAGTATTACAGGCGCCCTGATGTCCTACGAGCCATTAAAAATCTGCCCTACAAGGGTGGTAATACCATGACAGGTGTGTAAAAGAGTTAAGATTTACCATACAATAATTAAGACTTGTTTCCGTATCAACATCCTTGTTGGTCCTGGAACAACCCTAGTCAACACTGATCATCTAATCAGAGTTTGGAGATTGTGAAAGTTGTAAGGAATTGGGTTTGGCTTAGAGTGTGAACAACATTCTTATCAATCTCTCATGCGGTAACATGTAGGTAATATAGGAACCCCTCCTTCTTGGCAAAATTGCTCACAAAATCACACATCACCTGATTGTCAAACATGAAAAGAGTACCAACCTTTCCAAAATAATCATCCACATGAATAAATTTGTATCTTGGTTTCTTACGCTCAACCAGGTGATGCAATGGACTATTTGGTAAAAAACACCTTCACTGCAGCGGCTGGATCCAGGAAAAGCTTCCCAAAAATAGCCATGATCATCACAGATGGAAAGTCACAAGACCCAGTAGGGGAGTATGCCGAACGGCTGAGGAACATTGGAGTAGAGATCTTTGTTCTGGGTATGTGTCTAAACATCTGTTGAACATGTTTCTGATCCAAAACTGTATTGAAGCCTATTTCAAGCCACAGTTTATGTCTTCAGGTATCAAAGGAGCAGATGAGGATGAGTTGAAGGAGATGGCCTCTACTCCCCACAACAAACATATCTATAACGTTCCAAACTTCGACATGATCAATCAGGTGCAGAAGGAGCTCATTAATCAGGTGTGCTCTGGTGTGGAGGAGCAGCTAAATGTCCTTACAAGTGGAGAGGAAGGTACTGACCATGCACACATGATCTAGCTAAACTCTCTGAAGATTTATAAATCATAAACATCTATTCTTTTTTCTCTAGTTGTTGAACCAGCTTCAGACCTCAGAGTAACTGATGTCTCCTCCAAATCCATGAGAATTGCATGGGATGCGTCTCCTGGTGACATCTCAGGCTATAAGCTCCAGGTGTTCCCCATCATTTCTGGCGCCAAGAAGCAGGAGCTCTACACAGGGCCCACATTCTCCGTGGCCAATGTCAGAGACCTGTCTCCTGAGACAGAGTATGAGATCAGTCTGTTTGCCCTCAAAGGTCTGACCCCTAGTAAGCCACTAGTTGTCACCGAGAAAACGCAGCCTGTGAAGGTGTCTACAGGTAAGACGCTAACAACTAATTTCATGCATGCTTCCAATTATTCAAACAAGGTGTGAAAGAGATTTGAGCGCAAACTATTTCTTGATCAAGAACGCAGTGGTAACTGTTCATGGATCACCTTCTTGTGGGAATCGAATCAGCAACCTTCTGGTTGCCAGCCCAAATCTGTAAACCATTGCAGTAATCATAGTGTATTCCAGACATTTCATAGTTCCACCCTATCCATAGTTTATCTGTGTACTCTAAAAGTGCAATTTGTAAAAAATAACTACATCTTGT
Source organism: Labeo calbasu (assembly GCA_019740295.1). Classification (NCBI taxonomy): domain Eukaryota; kingdom Metazoa; phylum Chordata; class Actinopteri; order Cypriniformes; family Cyprinidae; genus Labeo; species Labeo calbasu. The sequence goes on from JAHKKF010534759.1 coordinate 2,850, forward strand.
GTTTTGTCCACTATAGAGTGCTCCCTAGAGGTTGAGGTCCAAGCTGATATTGTCCTTCTGGTTGATGGCTCATACAGTATAGGACTGGCTAACTTTGCTAAAGTTAGATCCTTCCTTGAAGTGCTTGTCAGTTCTTTTGACATCGGACCCAACAAAGTGCAGATCAGCTTGGTTCAGTACAGCAGGGATCCTCACACCGAGTTTGCCCTGAACAAGCACCATGACATTGCAGCTGTGCTCAAGGCAGTCAGCACCTTCCCCTACCGTGGAGGCTCCACCAACACTGGCAAGGCCATGACCTACGTAAGGGAAAAAATCTTCATTCCATCCCGTGGCGCTCGTGGTAACGTGCCCCGAGTCATGGTGCTCATCACAGATGGCAAGTCCTCGGATTCTTTCAAAGACCCTGCCAACAAACTAAGGGATACAGAAGTGGAGATTTTCGCGGTGGGAGTCAAGGACGCCGTGCGCTCCGAGCTGGAGGCGATTGCCAATGCTCCTGCTGATAACCATGTGTTTGAGGTGGAAGACTTTGACTCTTTTCAGCGCATCTCTAAGGAACTAACCACATCCATCTGCCTAAGAATTGAACAGGAGCTCCATAACATCAAGAAACGAAGTATGTTTCACCTTTTTTTGTGTGTGTAATTTCTGTTCATGTTTATATGAGTGAGCTGTATGGATAGGGTGAACGTAATGTCACCAAGTACAACATGTTCCTGGATCAACATCCTTGTTGGTCCTGGAACAACATTCCAATCAACCAATCAGAATTAAGGGATAACTTTTCAGAAAATGTCAGTTTTAGGCTTATGATCAGGATTAGGTACTTTTGCACCCTTGCTAATCAGCTATCATTTCCCTTTGATTTTAGGAATAAATTATGGGTAAGGTTAAGTTTAGGGGTAGGGAATGGGCTAAGTCTATATTTTTGGACAGTAACGTTGATCCAGGATCAACAAAAGATGCTGATCCAGGATCACGTCTTTCTTGGCAAAATCACGGCGACCGTATGGATAGCTTACCATGTAAGCGACCAAGTAGGACATGTTCCTGGCTCCACAGCCTTGATGGACCTGGAATAACATTCTTATCAACCAATAGCATTTTAGGAATGAAGAAAGTGTTAAGGTTAGAGCTGGGGTTAGGGATTTGAACAACAGTCTTATCAGCCTGTCTATTGCCTCTGATAAGCTGCTTACTCTGGGAAGTTAGTTAAGCATAGGGTTCAGACTGTGTTTGTTTGATGGAAATGTTGTTCCAGGATCAACAGAAGATGATCCACGAACACACCCTGCTTGGGACGGCCACCGATATGGTTTCATAACATAAATAGTTATGGAAATACTAGACTCTGGAAACAGGGCAGATTAGACATAATAAACATTAAGAACAAAAAATGATCAACATCACATATTATTGTGTTTATTCATGTGTATTTAGCATGTATTACTAAAGGTTCTCTTGGAGCAAATTTGCAAGCAAGACCGAACTTAAAGCATAGAAAGACAGATTATAAACTTCAAAGAAAATATACATTGTAAAAAAAAGCTTTGCTTTTAACTTACAGTGCTGTATTCTATCATACAGGTTTGGTTCCACCAAAGTCGCTAAGCTTCTCTGAGGTCACCTCCAGAAGCTTCAGGACCTCATGGACTTCTGATGCAGAGGATGTCATCTCTTTTCTGGTGCGTTTCAGACCAGCGGCAGACATAACTGGAGATTACATCTCTTTGGTGGTTCCTCATGACACCAGCAGTACGATTTTGCCCAATCTCACGCCCCTGACCACCTATGAGGTTAATGTCATCGCCCAGTATGATAAAGGAGACAGTTTTCCTTTGATAGGCGAGGAGACGACTTTAGAAGGTATTTAATCGTAGTCAAAGTCGTTTATCACTGACATATACAGCTTTTTGGCATATGACTGCTAACATACACCTCTCTCGCAATTCAGAATTAGGCTCTGTCCGTAACCTCGTGGTGAGCGACGAGACCGTAGACAGCTTCCGCGTGTCGTGGAAAGCCGCTCCAGGAACAGTGCTGAGGTACAGACTGTTGTATGAGCCTGTGGGTGGAGGAGATAAACTGGAAGCAGAGACTGATGGGAGTCAGGTCACCACTGTGCTCTACGAGCTGCTACCCGTCACAACCTACCGTGTCACAGTGTACGCTGAATATGCAAGTGGAATGGGTCCCTCCATGGACACCGAGGGCACCACCAAAGAAGGTCAGCACTGTTGGAAGTTTTGTTCTTTTCCCTTGAAATTCTAAAACAAGTAAATTAATCCCATGATTGTTATTCTCTCTCAGTTCGGGGCTCTCCACGTGACCTGAGGGTCTTCAACGAGACCGTGTCCAGCATGAGGGTCTCATGGCGGCCCGCTCCAGGCAATGTGCTTCAGTATAATGTTGCCTACAAACCTGACGGTGGGGAAAAGAAAGAACTGTTTGTTAAGGGAGACACAACAACTGCTTTGCTGAAAAATCTGTTGCCGGACACTGAGTATGAGCTGTTCGTTAGTGCCCGTTACACCTCTGGCCTCGGAGCGCCGCTTTTGGGAACAGGCACCACTCTGGAAGGTAAGAGACTTAAGGTTTACATTTGAAGCTTGTGCTATCTACAAAACAATTCATCTGTCTGCAGTACACTGTAAATGGATGGGTGATGGATGGTTTAAGACACCCAGATGGCAGTCTGCACCAGTGATTGACCTACCCTACTTTTTCAATCATAGATAACTTATAGGCAGTTTGGCTACTGTGAGAAAGTCAAATTCTGACAATCTCAAAATATGATAATTCCCAAGATATAGAACTTTATGACAGAGTGTTCAAGGGAAGCTGTGCTTTTCGATGTTTCTTAGACAGGGCCCTCTGCTACCCTAATTGTCTCTTCGCACACTTCTGTATCACACTCTTAACAGAGAACAGATGTACTTAAAAGACTTTCGGTGTTGTCTGTCAGTGTGAAGTGCACTCCGTAATTTTGGGAACCAAATGGATGACCTTTTAGATGTCATCTAATGACAGATCTCACTGTGTAGATTCCCCCACGCTCTGGGTTTATGCATTTGGTGTGTGGGCAGCAGATGAATTAGCTGAGCTTGTGAAAATGTCCTCACTCATGCTTGGCATTGCAAGAAGACTGAATGGAAACAAAACCTCAGAAGATATTGGTTTGGAGAAATCTTTTCTAGCGTCTAACCATGATCTAGCAATCAGAATATGGGGTTTTTAACTTAAATCATACAGTGTATAGTTTTGTCCTACTTTTCCAAAGTTACTAATTTAAAAACCACATCATGTCAATATATAGATTACATACTGTTTTGATGCTGTGCAGGATTTTAAGTGATTGCTAGTTATTTGTGTCCTATTACTGTACGTCTAATATGAGTGGTCTCAGACCACTAGGAGCCAGTTTTCGTCCACATAAAAAAACGCTTCCTTTTTTGCTTTTGCAAAAAGTGAAGCACATGTCTCTCTCAATATTCTCTTGATGGAAAGCATGTCAGTACTACCATTAACTTGCGGGCTTGTTTAATGTTAGCCACTGCCAAACAATTTCATTCAAAGCTTTTAGCCTTAACGCATCTGCCATAAATGCCCAATACATCCTGCACGTCTTTCTTTGGATGTATTTCAAGCAGTGTCATATTAAAATTACCGATTACAGCATCTAACCGGAACAAATAATGACTGTCCTCCGCTCATTATACAAAATCACATATTTCAGAAGCTTGTCATTATGTATGCTGACTCAAACCGCCTTTCAACAAAGAGCTAAAGGAAACATGTGACTAATTTTTGGCTGATGACAAGGCGTTTCCAAACTGAGCTGCGTTAAACTTCATATCCTGGAGCACAACACAGCTTTCTTTGTTTTAGTTGCCCCTAGCTTCCAGAAAAGTGCACTGTGGGGCCAAACCCAGTCAAGGCAATTAGGAAGTGACCTTAAACAAGAACTTTAGAAACCGATCAGCTCATTATGAGGATGAGAATCCTCTTCAGCCTATTGAACTGAATTGTTAAAAATGCCATCACAGTTGTTGAATTCATATCTTCTTAATGTAAAAAATCTAAACTTGTTTTTCTAAATCCGCCAGTTTTCTCCAGGGGTCTTAGAGCGTCTTTGTGTTTTAACATCTGGTGAAAGTGGTTGCAGTCAGCATGAGTTTTGTCTCATGATAGTTTTTGTGGAAAATGGGCTTGGGCTGCAGAATCTTTGCCAGCACCAGATTATGTCTCTTATCCAAAACTTCTGCCCTGTTTTACTGAAAACGAGTTGAATTCTGTGAGAAGAGAGTGGACAGACCTCATTTTCTCATTAAGTACTGTCCACTTGGATCCCAGGCAAATTTTGCAAAGCTTAATCAGAGTGCTATTTGAAATTATCCAAGTGTAAATCACGCTAGATTATTTGAGAAGTTTTCATCAGCTTTGTACGGCAGTTGTTTAAAATCACGTTCAGGATGTTCAGTACCAATGTGTTCTCAGTTTGTGGCTACCCCGTTGGTTTATTACCTCTTAAAGATTGATTTCTTAGATGTGTCATTCTTTATTCCACTCAGTCTGTGACAGAGTTTGCTTTTTCTGACTGTGGGCACGGGTGAGTAGAGCTAGAAATTAGATCCAGGGCCTGAATTGGATAAAGTCTATATGAAGCAGCTACAAAGAGGAAATCAATGGAAAGTGGTGCTAAATTGTTCATGACGTAGTTAATTCTCTGTTTAGCTAAAGTTGGCACTCATGATCAGGGGCTCAAGGTTTGGCTGGTTTGATTTAGCCCCTGCTCTTAAAAACTGCAACTACACAAAGAAAATGTAGTCATGTAAGCAACGTATAAAATGCTTATATACTATAGTATACTACAGTATACAGTAGTCAATATTTGAAGTGGATCAAAACTTTACATCAAAGTTGCCTTAAAAACCAAAACAATACCCGTTCTTGTCTTAGGACAACTTTGAGGAACTTTTTTGATCCACTTCAAATGTTGACTACTATATACCCTGCTGAAAAATCCAGCATTGCTAGTTACCAGCATAAGGTATGTTTTGCATGCTGGGACCAGCATTGGATGCTTGTTGCTGGTCCACAAACTTTTATACCAGTCTGGACCAGCGCTAAACAGCGTAAACCAGCCCGGACCAGCTTGGAATCCGTGCTGGTTTATGGTGGATTTTTCAGAAGGGTATTTTGCCAGTAGTTGATTGTTTAGGAGGGCTATTGTTTGTGACGTCTCTCAGTCCTGACTGAGAATGAATATGCCTGTAATATGAATGAGAGTGGGCAAGTTCATGTCACGGCTCTTTTTCTGACCCTGTTCCCCACTGCCTCCTGTCTACCCTGGAATTGTTCTATTGAAATAAAGACAAATAAAATCACTTAATATGCACGAGGTGGTCAGACCTTTGGGGAATTGGCATTGGAAAATTTGTCTTGTTTGCAGGAACTCCAAACTTTTCCAACGTGAAATAATTCAGGATGACAGTCACATTAGTGCTAGAACTCCTGTTCCCAGTTAACATCAACATTTTGCTTGGAATGGAGCACTAAAACAAGGATCAAAGAAGGAAAAATAGCATATGTGAGGGTCAAAAGAAGTCTGGTTTTAATCTGGCCTCAACACATAACAGTATCAGGACAGCATTAATAAACGCATCTACGGTATCGCACTGTTGCGTCTCTGTTTAGTGGCTACGTTTTCTGTCAATGCGAAACCACGAATGAATAATCATTAATAGCATGTGCTTTCTGAGTAGATGTACGCTGCAGTGCCTGGCATTGGCAATTTGTCTGCATTTTAATAATCAAAAGCAGCCTGCAGAAGACATTAACATATGATCTGCTCTCTTCTGCGCTCTGTCAGTAAAATCAGACCTCTATGCTGGATGTTGAAACAACTTCAGATCCAGACAAGCTGGCACAGAGTCCTGAATTCTCTGTCTGTTTCATCTTGAATTAGTTATTGGGGTTCGCTAAGGCATGCATCATTGTTGGCTAAGTGATTTGAGCACATCCTTAAACTATTAATGGCTAAACTTCAGTCCATAACTTGGTGCTGCAAATACAAATGTGTGTGTTGCTGCTTTACTAAGCAGTCAGGTTTTTCACCTGGTGGGTATGAAAATGACTGAACCATTCAACATTTTGCTTGAGCTTTTGCACAGGAAAGCACTGCTCACATATTAATTGGAACATCAAAAAATCTAGTTTATTTTCTTATTGTCCCTCCCAACAACATTTTTTACCCTTTTTTGAATTGGCAACTGTCTAAAATATTCCAACATAAAAAGCCCTGTACAGACGTTTAAGAAGAATTTGACTTTGGAGCGCTCTCTGGAAAGAAACTGGAACATATTTTCTTCAGCAGTTATCCTGTCATTTGCAGTCCCTGTCCTCCCGGGTCTATGAGATATCTAGCCCCCTTTTGAGCTATGACGCAGAGCCTGGTAATTGCGCTTTGACTTGGGCTGTTGTTTCAGAGTGACAAATGGTCCGTTTGGCTTGTTTTAGACCAGCAGAGCTCAATGTGTGGGAGACAGGTGACTATCCTAAAGTCAGGAGAACATGATGATGGGTGGTGAGAGGAAGAGGTGTTACTGTAGAAGTTTCACACTGCAGTTTATTCTAGCTGACTATGTTGTCAGCACGCTGCCATTTCCATATCATTTCAAGTCCCTGTCCTGTCTTCTGCTGAGAGAAAGAAAGAGAGTGAGAAGATAGGTAGGTGGTATGGCGCAGATGAAAAAGCGAGCTACATCTGCAGTTTTAGCAGTCTGTGTTTAATGGATCAGGTTTCGTGTTCAATGGAAAGTAGATGTGATGACAGATGTGTGGCAGCAGGGAGAGAGATTATTTTTGCAGAGCTGTTTTCCAGGGTACGCGTTACTGACAGAGTAAATCAAAGCAATCGCGTGCTACCGGCGTCTAAGACGGACTAGTGGAGATTAGATAAATGCTCATTGAACGGAGTAGTTCACTCAAATGTCTCAGATTAATTTTGTTCCAAAACGTATGATTTTCTTTCTTGTGTGGAATACTGAAGGAGAACTTTAGCAGAATGTCCAAGCTGCTCTTTTTTTCTTCATTGAAAATAAACTGTGGCCGGGCCCATCAACCTAACCCTAACCCAACAGTCCAGTTCCAAATCAAATCCAAAATGTTCTATTGTAAACTTATGACAAGCTGTTTTATTGATAGCTTAAAAAATTGCATCTTCAGTATGTTTGCTGGTCTCATTTGGTCTAATCAATCTCTAAGCCTGCCCTAGCAAGCTGATCTTCCTGCTGAAAATCCAGCTTTGCTGGTCACCAGCATAAAGTATGTTTTGCATGCTGGGGCCAGCATGGGATGCTGTTTTTTGGTTTGCTTGTCCCAAGTATGGGAAGCAGGAGAACCAGCTACTATATCTCAGTTTTGCTTGAGAACTGCATGACTGTGCTGCTCCTTCAGTTACACAAGAACTACACCAGCTCTAACCAGCATAAACCAGCCTGGACCAACTTGGAATTCATGCTGGTTTATGCTGAATTTTTCACCAGGGCTCTCAGCCTGACTAAAAACCCTTTAAAACCATCAAGACACACCTGTCTAACAGGCTTGGCCAGACTGGGATACAAGTTAACCAAAGTAGCCTGGTTAAACCCACCTACAGTATTTTGTTGGACATAGCTGGTCTAATTAGTATCTAAGCCTGGCCAAACTGGTTTTAACTGGATCAGGAGATTGGCAAGTGTGTTGTTCGGTATGAAAAGGTGTCAGAAACCTTTAAAACATGGCTGCCTAACCAGCTTGGCCAGGCTGGGTGACCAGTTAACCAGTGTAGCCTGTTTTAAGGGAAGTGTGGTGAATCTGTTACCAAACATAATGAGTTTTTGCTTGTAAGATGATCGGTTTTTAAAGCTTGTGTGTCTTTTTTCTCAATCATTTAGAGATTGGTTCACCTACGAATCTGGTTACTTCCGATGTCACTGAGAGCAGTTTTGTAGCATCCTGGACCGCCGCCCCTGGCAATGTCCGCCTTTATCGGGTCACCTGGAAATCCCTCTTTTCGGAGGAAGCTGGCGAGAAAAGTGTCCGTGGGGACACAACCACCACTGTTCTGGATGGGCTGACACCAGAGACCCGCTACAAGGTTTCTGTCTATGCTGCCTACAGCAGTAAGGAGGGGGAACCACTGCATGGAGAGGAGACCACAGATGGTAAGTCCATTCCCGCCTGCGTAATGAATCCAGCATATGACCAAACTCTCTTTACCTTGCTCTGTTTGTCTGAGGTGGGCCTTTCGTCCTAAGGTAACCTATACCCCAGAGAGGGAAAAAAACCCTTGATACGATATATATAATGTCAGAATATTCCACTGACATGCACATAAACCTGAAGTATCTGCCCAAGCAATCTGAACCAGCCTGTGCAAAGTTTAAAATGAAACTCAACACAATTCAGCTACTAGCTAATAAAATAATATATATAAGCTGCATAACTTTGTTCAGTCATTTTTTGAGGACATGAATGATGCCTTACCAATGAATGAAGACCACATTTTTTAGCTGAAGGAACACAAAACCCATAGACTTACACCCAAGCCATATCCAGAGACCAGAATATCATAGAGACCAGTGAGCAACTGCTTAGCAGTCACTACAATGTGCGGTCACACTTACTTTAGCTCATCAAAATTTCAGAGGAAATCCAGTAATTTTCAATAGGAATCTGTAAGTGAGGGTGAAGTAAATTTAACTCATGTTCAAGCTGGTCACGTGAATCAACAGATAGTGTCATTTGAAACTGACTTCTCAGTGAGTGACTTCATACATTGCTAGAAAATCTTTGAAACATCCAGGTAATCGTATTGAAATATGCAATTTGAACATCTTGGCACCCACTCTCAACACCCTACCAAGCTTTGCATTTTGGGGCAAGCATCACTTACATTTTCTCCAGAAAATGTTAAAATCAGTTCTCGAGTTTAATGTCTGCTTTAAAACTCTGCAACATAATGACATGGTCTCTGCAATATGTTGGAAACAAAAGCTCTTAAGCAGAAATGTCTCAGTGTTCATTCTGATGTGGAAAAAGTGAAAGACTGACTTCCATTTCCTTTCATAAGCTCAACACCAAATGGGGGCAGATCGTCATTGCCGTGGGTTTGCGTCATTGCCACCGTTTCCTCTGAAATACCTTTGCTGTGGGCTATTGTAGCATATGGTGTAGTGTATGGACTGTGTGTAGTGGCTGATTTAATGATTTACACATGCTCTCTATTATCAAGGGATGCAGGATTTCAACACACTCTCCAGCACTTACTGCATCCTCTTATTTAATGGAGCAACTCACTCCAGTTTAGAACTGGTTAAGCGTGCTGTAAATTTGTAATTGGTTATCCTGCTGTCTGGCTGTTTATTTATTGTCTGTCATCTATAAAGTCCAGCAGTTGAACCAAAACCAGTCTTCTGGCTCAGGCGACTACATTTTATGTCTGCCATCACTCTACTCCTTACCTTCTTCAATATCAGCACTAACACAGGGTGTCCTTTTGGATCAGGAATTCTTTGAAAACTTGGAAATGTTGTTTTCCACCCATAAAACTCCCAATTTGTAAAAGGTCTCTCCATCTGAAAGTGTTCCGTAAGCCAATTAAAGCGGACAATTCATTCCTATCCCTCTTGCGTAAAAACACTCCGGTCACGGCATAAAAAGAGAACATTGCACAGATGTACAACCATTTCGGCATGTCTGGTTTCACCCGGTTTGGAGATCCGCACAATATGTCGGATCAAGATTATCTTGGCAGACAAACTTTCTTTATTCAGATGGTTTGGTTTTCCCGACCCCTAGGAAATGTGGTGGAATCAGTCCAACATTTAATGGACATTGTCTTTCATTTATCTCCCCAACAGTGTCGGCCGCTGCCAGAGTTCTTATGGTTTCAGAAGAAACAGAGAAGACCATGCGGGTGACATGGCAACCAGCACCTGGCAATGTTGTCAATTACAGGGTGACGTATAAACCTCAGGGTGATACACGCCAGTTGGCCTCCAAAGCACCAGGAGGCACTAACACTTTAGTCCTGAGACGGCTGCAGCCCCAGACCACTCACGATATCACAGTCGTTCCCGTCTACAAGTTTGGTGATGGAAGAGCAAGACAAGGAGTAGGAACCACGTGTAAGTTAATAGCAGATGTCTGACTTCTCCAACTTCACTTGAGAAGTTGTTTAGGTTTAAGATTAAGTTAACCGTTGTATAGATCTGTAATTGCTTTTCTTATTCGTGTACTGTTGTATGTTTATAGTATATTTAACTAGTATGTAACACCGTGGTCCTGCGAGACACGACGTCTCGTTCCACTATATGTCCACACATGTAGCAGAATGACAGTAAAGCTGTGTTCGTGCTCTTTGTTGTCTAATTTGACACTCTTTATTATCTCTGCAGTGTCTCTATATAAAGCTCCCAGAAACCTGCAAACTTCAGAGCCCACTAAAACCAGTTTTAGGGTGACCTGGGATCCTGCTCCTGGGGATGTGAAGGGCTACAAGGTCACCTTCCATCCCACTGGGGAGGACATGGACCTGGGAGAGTTGCTAGTAGGCCCCTATGACAACACAGTGGTTCTGGAGGAGCTAAGGTACGAGACGCCAATGCAGACACATGAAAAACGTAACACGCATCTGTTAAACATTGAAGATATGACCTATAAACACCTTTAATGTGAATGTGAAATGGACAACATGTACCTTCTTAAAACATGTTAATGGTAGTTTTCAGTCATGAAGACCTGTAGGGCAAAATATGCAACATCGACACTGTTATTGAACTGAACTGAATCAGCGTTGAACTAAATTGAGCTGAATAATGACACTGTTGTCTTCTGTAGAGCTGCTTATAGCTGAATTATATTTGTTTGATAATTGATAAATTAATGCAGTGATATTAAAAGATCAAATTGCAGTTAATCATAAAATATGAATGCAACACGCTAAATTGTACATTAAGTGAATTTTCTTTATAATGGTTATCTATGGGAAGGCACTCTTTTTTTATATTTTGGGTTCATCTGCTTGCCTGTACATAATGGGCCTCATTTATTAATCTAACGTAGAAAACACGCCTCTAAAAACACCCCGATTTAGGAGCCTTGCCCCTAGAGTTTACGACATGAAGAAACGAAACCTGGCCAAAAAGAGGAAGTAAACTCATAAAAGAGAAAACACCCTTTAATCTTATATTTGCAAACAATAGCATTAATTTATTCAGTATGTATATTAAATACCAATAAATATTACGAAACATTTATAAACACTATAGCCTATTTAGTTCTTATTAGTCCACAACAAACCTTTCAAACTGAACGGTATTACAGAACAAGAATGAAAAATGAGTAGCTATAGAATTATATATTAAACTGTAAAGTAAAACACAAATTAGGCTAGTGAATACAGAATACAAATGTCGAGCTAAAATTAATAAATGAGTAAAGCGAAACTAAACGGCATTGGGCTCACAAGCCTCTCATCGACATCCAAATGTTTCCATTTTTTGGCATGTAACATTTGGTTGCTAAACTGTTGTCCATGGTGTTGTTGAAATGCAAAATGCAAAATAAAATAAAATATTAAGACATAAACAAAAAACTATTATCCATGATGTAAACAAGTCTTTATATTTCACTTGTGTTCCAAAATTCATGTAAATCATCCTTTTATGTTTGGTTGGCTGCATTTTAGTTTGATTAATGGCTAAAATGTCAAGATAGCAATGCTGAAATTTGTGTGTTTGTGCATGAGGTGCCTGCGCGATCAGTTACATTTGATAAAGTAAATATATAACAAGTAAAATGCATTAAGAGTGTCACAAAACGAAAGTGGCCTATACTTTCTCTTTTGTTAATCTGTTAATTATTTAAGAGAAATATATTTTGTGTAGGCTAGCCCTGTTTATTTTATTCCTTTTATAATTTCTGTTCTTCTCCGTTCACCGAAGTGTGGCAGGTGGGTGATGTGACGATGACGAAAAATATAAAAAAGCTTTGTTTGTCAGCCAGGAAATAATCTAAATGAACAAAAAATGCTGTTATTATACAATTCTCCAAAATTCTCCATGCTGCACACACATTCAGGCTAACTCAAAAACTTGCGTACACGAGCTCAGACCTGATTTGATCGTAGACACCGCTCACATCCATATTGATAAATTCCAAGTTTTGTGTAGAAACGACCGTACGTCTAATATTCTGTCACACATTTGTTTTATAAATGAGGCCCATTATGTTTTATTAATAAGGTGTACGCTCAGTTTGGTTCTCTAATATCACTGTCTTAAAGCATTAAGCCACATTAAGCATTTCTTTATAATAGTTTTCTAAAGGAAAATATTTAACATGCAATTTAGCATGCTGTCTTATATATTCTGAATGCTTGCATGAATATGGTATGCATCACCAATAATACATATACTAAATTTAGTCTTTTAAAATCAAAGTCTTAGTATATGATTAAAAAATAGCTAGTGGACAGCAGAGAAAGCCTTGTTTTGCCCTCCAGGTAGCCGTTCCTGTAAGGGTGTGATGTCATGTGAAAACCATGAAGTGTGCATTGTGATCTATTAGCCTTTTAAGGTTGATAGATGAGATTGTTGAGTGATTTGTGCTGCTCTCATCTCAGGGCCGGTACTAAGTATTCAGTGAGTGTGTTTGGTATGTTTGATGGAGGAGAGAGTATGCCACTGGCTGGAGAGGAAAAGACCACCCTCTCTGACGCCCCTGATGCACCCTTTGAAACTCCAGGTAAGATTAATAAAAAACTACTCTCATTCTGACTCAGGTACTTCAGCCCTCCCAAATAAACCAGTCAGATCTAATGTCACTGCAGAGTATTCAGCTCAATATGTAGAAAGTTACTCGAGTTCCAAAACAGTTAGCATGCACCATTCATTTTGTAACATAAGATATATGGAACAAATCGGTAGCGTCTGCTGTTCATTTAGCGAGTCCATATATAACAAAGCATAATTTCCTTGTCAGTTTTGAATCGAAATAGTAGGCCGCAGTCTGGTGCTTTGAGTAATGGCAAATACCTTTCAGCACAGCTAATTGTGTTGTGAAAGAGCAGACAGGGTGACTGCGCCACATGGTACCCATGTCTCTGCCTTCGCATGGAAGGACTCTTGAATTTCAAGAGCGAGAAAGATTATCTGCTCACAATTACTAATGCTTTACAACTTGGTTAGGAAAAAAGTGACATACAAAATGAAGGCTTTGCACATGATCGACTGACCCCGGTCTGGAATGTTGCTCCTAATTGGAAACAGATCCGATGGTGAGGGTCGGCCGACCGACACCAGCAGGAGAGAGAAAGGCAAACATTCCCAGACAAGAGCTCTGAAGTGTAACGCGCAGCTTGTCATTTGCATGCGACAGGCACTAACAAAAAAAGTACATCAGTGACAACGCTGTGGTTTTTTTGGGCTTATTCTATGGAAATATTGGTGCATGGTTTACTCTGGTTCCAAAAGTCATAGTTAAAATACAGGATATATAAGTTAACAATGAGGTTCTGTTAACCTTAGTTAACTACATTAGTTAACTTTTAAACTGACTACCTATTACTTTAAATTTACTAATACGCTATTAAAATTAAAAGTTGTATCTGTGTTTTGTAATTGTAATTGTTTTAAATCTCAGCATCTTCAGGTTATTTTCAGTGATAAATTGGATTCTTGATTACAGATCTTCAATATTGTCTATAACAGTTTGTCTCCACTATGTGTAAACATATACACTAGCATTCAAAAGTAAGAGTTTACACAAGTATTTTAAGCAGGGAAAACTGCTTTCAACATAATTAGAAATGGAAGGATCATGTGACACTGAAAACTGCAGTAACAATGCTGAAAATTCAGCTTTGTGTCATGGGATTACAATATATTGTAGTAGAAAACAGTAAATTGTAATAATCGTTAAAAGAATTGTGAAAATATTTCATAATATTACTATTTTACTGTATATGATGATCAAATAAAGGGTTAGTGAGCATAAGAGACTTCTTCCAAAAACATTTAAAATAAAAATCCTGCTGACCCAAACTGAGCAGCCTGGGCATGTTTTAGGAAACCCACCTTTGTCTATACTGTGGTAGATCCTTTCAGTTATTCACTGACATTTATTATTCATCTTCCATTAAAGAGAACATTTCACAGTGGCTTTCTAATAATGTGGAGAGCGAAGATTGCTGACTCTTGATTGCAATCATTAGCTTGTTAAAGGTGAAGTGTTTAATTTAAGGCATATTTTAGTTGTCTCATACTTTAGTTTGCATGCAGATTGTATGTGTGTGCAATGCATTGACCAATATACACCTGTGTTTGCTTACTTCCCTACAGTATTTTCCTGGCTTTAGTGTTTAAGGCACTAGCGGCTGTAATTTAAATGTGAGAATTCCACATTATAATTGAGGATAAGCACCTGTTTGTCTAATAAATCTCTTTTAAAGCCTTAGATAATTTGTTTTATTGCTACTAAGAAATTCCCACACAGGTATGTGTCTTGATAACACATTTCATAAACATAATAACCTCAGCATTTTAAAATATTAGCTGATCATATCCATTGAATGTTATCCATCAATGCTTTTTTTCATTCTTGAGGGAATGACCCATAAATCAGACAATTACGCAACATGTTCTCTTTGAGCAGGGCCAGACGGGCGGGACTTTCCCTCTCTTTTCTCTTTATTCAGGTGTCTGGAAAGACAGCAAGATGGGACACAGACAAAGACATCTCTTACAGAAATGGAGTTTATCGTTTAAAAGATGTTATTTAACATAATATGTAAAAAAAAAATGTGTGTGTTTCAAAATGCCAAATAAACAGTTTTGTCATGCTTTGCATGACTGTGTGAATGTTTTGTGTGTCCAAGTCTAAACTCTTGAGTCTGAAGGTCTAAATTCTGATCGTTCATCACGAATCACAATCCATTTTCATGTTTACATCTGATTAATACTAGTTTTAATTATTATTATTATTACTTTTATGATAATTAACTGACTGATTGACTTGTTCCCTGGTCAAACAGAAGTAAAGTGCAAAACCACAGCCCAGGCTGATATTGTCCTGCTTGTTGATGGATCTTGGAGCATTGGTCGTCTGAACTTCAAGACCATAAGGGCTTTCATTGGTCGCATGGTGGGTTCCTTTGACATCGGGCCGGATCGTGTCCAGATTGGTAAGAGAAATTTACCCTGAATCCCATATTAGTGAGAAGACCCACAATAGGAAAGAGAAATCACGAAATCTCCTAGTCTCTTGAGTTCTCTCTCCAGTATAATGTCAAGTCTGAGAAAAAGACTTGCATGTGTGCTGTAGAGTTTCAGAAGAATGTTTTAAACTTTAAGTAATCCAAGACACTACACTGTGCAATCAAAAGTCAGATCTCAGTATAACCTCATCAATTCTCTTAAAATTTTTCAAAGTCTGTGATCTGCAATGCACATGTATTTTGTAGCCCAGTACTCTCAATGTATGCCAAATGTTCACTCATTTGTTTCTCATTAATGTTTTATTTCTCTTCAAACATTTTAGGATAAATATCTGAGAGAAATTACTATGAAAGAGAAGCATCTGAGCATTGGCATCTTCTTCTGGGTGTAATTATGAACACTATATTTGTCCATTTATAGGTCTGGCACAATATAGCGGAGACCCCAAGACTGAGTGGCACCTAAACTCCCACAAAACCAGAAAAGAGCTGCTGGATGCTGTGGCCAATCTACCCTACAAAGGAGGAAACACTCTGACTGGTGTGTCATATTTTATTCTCATCTAAATTGTCAGACTAAACACTTGAAATTCTAAAGTTTGTGTGGAAAGTCTGTCTTCTACTTGTCACTTTGTCAAGAACAGTTTATTGAGTCTTTAGAGATAATTTAAAGGGGTCATCTGATGCAAAACTCACCTTTACATAAATGTGTGTTGGCAGTGTGTGTACACAACCACCCTATTATGATAAAAATCCACCCAGTGGTATTTTTGTAATCTTTATAAGAAATATCCCCTTTTTCAAATCAAACCATTCTCAGCTTTCTCACACCGACAAAGGCAGCTCCCACGATAGGTGATTGACATGACCGTCTTACCTTAGACCAGCCCTGACTGAGCTGTAACAGTCCGACTCTGATGACCATTGTGTCGACTCCGGTGCAGGGGAAGACAAGAATGTCTCTGATTGAGCGATTGAGGTGTTCTGTTAGTGGATGTAATAATGACCATAGCAGTTATCATTTACTCCTGTCATCTGAGCCTCTGAAGATGCAGAGTATTAACGTAACTTTCGTTTTAGAAGGAAATGTGCCTGCCGATTTACATAAATGCGTCTATGTTCGCACAAATCATTCGTGATGCAGCTTCACCTATGGCAGAAGTGAGTATAAGGGTTTTTATGCATCTTTGCAAATTGCCTTTCTTAATAACGTGCTAGTTAGCAAGTTTCACGGCTAAATGCGGCTAACGTAAACAGAGGGGCGGGGCGAGGAGAGCTCATTAGCATTTAAAGGAACATGCAATAGAATGGCTCGCTCTGAACAGGGCTGATTAAGGTAAAAAGGGTGTTTTTTACACAACCACTCAGAAATTTTAAGCAAAGTATGTTATATACTTCTTATTAAAACCCAAAAGAATCATATCAGCTTGTGGAAAATGGGCATCCGATGACCCCTTTAAAGAAAACGTGTTACGTGCAGTGCTGATACAAGCACACGACGCAGGAGTAATCCAAGGAAATAGTCTTTAATGGTAAGTCCACAGGAAAAACACAAGGAAACAAGGAGCTGGGCTAGCACAATGCAATAGAACCAAACAAATAACCGGTAAAGGACTGAACAGTACAGGGAGTATAAATACCAAGGCAAACAAGGGACCGATAACTTAATTAAGAGAACACAGGTGAACAGAATGAACTAATTAAGACAACGAGGGAAACTAGGTCAAAGGAAAATCAACACAGAAAACCAGACATGTAACACATGTATGTTTAGGTGAGTATATTTGATACATCAAGATGTATGACTCATATAGTATGACATAGTGAGAATGTGAAGCTGACACTCTATAAATAAATAAATATAAATATCAATTGTCACTCTATAACTACCAATAATATATCTTATAAAATACTATTACTTTGTAAGATAATAGATATTTAATTAGTTTTATGATCAAAACATATAATGAAATAATGCACTGCAGTGATTCTGAGAGATGAACAAATAAACGTTCCTCAAAAACTCGATGATCATATTTGAGACTCACATTTGAACATGATTTCTCTAAAAAAGTATGTCTGGGTAATCAAGTAAAGCTAAGCTGCTTCAGTGCAGTAAACGTTCATCTTGAAATATTACTAACAATATCGAATTTATTTTTATGTTTACTTTATAAAAATCAAAAATACTTCACAGCAAAAAAACATGAAGCACGAAATGAAGGTAGACATTTGTATAGTTATACTAAAAGACCTTTGACTTGTTAAAAAAGTATAAACTAGATAACAGAATGCATGTAGTGGACTGTGTACAACAAATTCTTTTTTTTTTTTTTAGCAAAGTTTTTATCATGTTGATCATTTAGAGGCCTTGTAATTACATTGTATATTTAGACTAATATTTTCGATATTCTCTGATTCCACAGGCCTTGCTTTAAACTACATCCTTCAGAACAATTTCAAGGCTAACGTTGGAATGCGTCCAAACTCTCGGAAGATCGGTGTCCTGGTTACTGATGGCAAGTCTCAGGATGACATCGTGGTCAACTCTCAGAACCTACGTGACCAGGGCATTGAGCTATACGCCATTGGTGAGAACAAAGACTTGCTCTGATATGAATGGTCAGTGAAAGACACTCTACTGAGTTTAATTTGGTTTTGCTTCTGATCTCCAGGTGTAAAGAATGCAGATGAGAATGAGCTGAGAGCCATTGCTTCTGATCCTGATGACATCCACATGTACAATGTGGCTGACTTCTCCTTCCTGTTGGACATCGTAGACGACCTGTCAAACAACCTGTGTAACAGTGTCAAGGGTCCAGGTATTACTGAGATTATGCTCTCTAAGACGATGAGGCTGAAAGAGACAGTATTTTCAAGGGAAAAAAAGTCAATATGAAAAAATGTAGGGAATCGACTGGATTGTGAAAAGTGGGCATCATATTTGAGAATGGAGGTCTAATGCCAAATTTACACTGTCAAGGTGGCATATAAGTGCCAGGCTGCTCGGAGGTGGCGTAAATGCTTTTGCACTAAAATTACAACTGCATACTTTAAAACTAGATGTTGATGTTGGTCAGAACAGGCATTTATTCTGCATTACACTGTTATTCAGAATTTGGAACAGGCACAGAACAGCCTTAATTCAGCTGTGTAAAGAGTTTGTTTCATAAGAACATCTTATTTTTTGATTAAAGAGTGTGAAGGCCTGGTCTACTAGTAGGCTTTAGGTGATTAACAGTTCATTATTCACAGTTTTCCTGCCAGGTGTAACATAGCTCATTAGAGCGCAACAGCCAAAAAATCCCATACACAGAGAAAGTTTTATATTTTTATAAACCTTTCAACAAAGACCTACCGTAAGATCTGAGATTATTATGTGATGGTACTGTTTATATTTGATAGTGCTCTTTAGACATTCTACTTACTAGTAAAGTAATTTTGGAATGCCAACTAACTTTTATTAGTGATTAGTATTATTATTAGTTTTTAGCTTATGGTTAGGGTTAGTATAAGTTGACATGTAGATGCAAAGTTACTTATAGTCAATAGAATGCCTGTTGTAGGAGCATCAAAATAAAGTGTTAGCAGATGTTAAGCAGACTACAGTCTACTAATGCACTAATGACTGCTAACTGACATGCATTTGCATCAAGTTACTTATAGTTGGTAGAATGTCTAAAGTGGACTATTCAAATCCTTAAAAATCCTTATGCTAATACTATATGCTATTTAACTGTGGTGAATTGTGGTTAAAATGCAGTGTCATTATGTTAGCGTGTTGACGGGGCTCTATCAACAGCTACATCCTAAAAGGTTCAAGAAGTCCTTCCTGTTCTCTTCCTTTTTTTCCTTTTTACAAAATTGAATCCCTAAGGCTTTGACCTTTGCATGATGAAACTTTGACACCCTGAAACCTGATCCAGGCACGGACAGACGTTCCAAGCTCAACCCCACCAAAAACAAAACAAAACAAAAAAGAAAAAAGTAGGTTAGAAGCATGCGATGCTGTTAATACTCTAATGCGTATTGAACTTTTGACTCATTGCAATTTCAAGACACATTAGAGCACTGTTAGGGCTGCTACAGTGTTATAGCTCATGTAATCTCTTAAGCAAATTCTTCTCCTCTTCTTTCAGTGTAGCAAAGTGAAATATGAGACATGTTTCCCTGGGAAAAT
>JAHKKF010534759.1:25697-59932 GCA_019740295.1 Labeo calbasu
AGTACTGTTTTTACTGTATTTTTGATCAAATAAATTCAGCCTTGTCAAGCATACGAGACTTCTTTCAAAAACATTACCAAATCTTACCTATCACAAACTTGGTGTGGTATGTATAATGTGTCAGTACAAAAACAATAATGGTACTGAAAATGCTCTTCATTTTTATTTTCAAAGTGCGTTTTTCTATATTTAAAAAAAAAAAAAAATCCAATTCAGGTTTTGTGAGATTCCCTCTGTAAAGTGAAATATTGATATTTAAGTATCATCTTTGCTGTTTAACAAACCAAGATTTTCAGAAGTTTAGCCAGTTACAGAGAAAGTGCAAATAAAATGCTATGCAATGTGTACGTGCTAATATTGCTGTACCCTTTTTTTTGTGCCACATTTAATTTTTTTTTAATTAACATTATGACTTAACCCTAACATCATCATTCCTTTCACAGCGCTCTGAAAGTAACTGCGTTTTTATACGGCATGATGCTGCTTTGCATCGCAAAGCGTCATTGCATTATTTCATTTGTCATCTATGTGTTGACATTTGCATATTTGTTTGTCTGTCCATCTGTCAATCATTTCCATCACGTGAGTATTCCATGATCATTCTCATCCAACCATTGTCCCTCATGGTGTTCCATTCCATCTTGTCACACATCCATCATTCCACCTGGAATGCTTCCATGTTCGAGCTTCAGTCCGCTTAGATGGATAGTCAGGGATGAAACTGCATAAGAGAAAGAGAGAAAAGTCATGTTCCCCTCTGTAGTGCCTCTCAGTGCTGTGCGGAACATGAACATCTACAAAGTGCGCTCCACCACCATGAATGTGAGATGGGATGAGGTCGAAGAGGCCACAGGCTACATGCTTCTCTACAACGCCCTTAATGCCACTGCACCCTCTGTGGAACAGGAGGTACGGTGATGCCACACATATCAACCACTGCCCAGTCTGCTGTCCCATCTCATCTAATTAGTTAGACTTTTGGAAAGTCCAGTCTTGAAGCTGACTATTTAGAAAATAAATGCAAAACGTGCTAATAATTTTCATCAGGACTTACTGGAAGAGACAAAATGTTCTAATGGAAACCCAGTGGTGCTATGCGGCTCAAATCTGTCAACAACTATGACATACTGTAGCAGAAAGAGGAAATGGAAAACATTTTTGGAGATATTGTAGATACCGCAGGTGGTAGGTCTACATTTATTGGGTTCAAAAACGTCCTTTATATTGCAGCTTTTGGAAAATATCAGCTCATTAGCGCTTTGGGGCTTGTTAGCACATTTCCTCTTTCAAGTATTTCAAGATCCAGAGGCCTCGACGTCACTTCTGGCCTGAATCTGATGTCCACAGGGTTTGTCTGAGAGAGCAGATGTTTCGCAATCATTCCTCCATTTTTTTTCATTAGGAAAAAAATAAATAAATGTATAAAAAATTGCTTAGAGTTTTTGTTATAGTTGATAGAAACAGTCATAATGTCTTCAATGCAAAAATATTTTCTTACTCTTTTTCTTATTTTCCTTGCTCTGTTTTTCTTATGTTTGTCTAGTTTTCTAGGACAGTCTATTTAAACATTCAATATTTTTTTTTTATAAAAAAAAAAGAGTAGCTGCCTTAAATTTTTAAGCACAATCAACTTAGTTGTATAAGTCATTTCAACTTAAATTGCATTTAACTGTCTTAAAAATGAGTTAAACTTTGTACAAGTTAGAAATTAAGATTGAAAATTACTTAACTTATTTTGATGAATTCAAGTAATGTACAAACACATGTTACTATAACTAGATAGATATTTGTTCTGGAAAACAAGACAAAAATACTGAGTAAGAAAATCATTTTTGCACTGTTGGGATAGTGAAATAGATAGATAAAACTGATAAAAATATCTCAGTCAAGACTAAAATAATAATTTCTGCCATTATAGAAAACTCTATAAAGGATTTAAAGGAATTTGTGCTAAAAATGTCCTGCTGAAAAGACCGGCAAATGTTGTGTCTTCTTGAATCACTTAACATCAGCATGAAATCAAAAAGAACCTTATTTACTTTTTGATCATGATTCTTTATGGTATTCTACACTTTGTGAAACTTTTAACCCTTTGTTACAAATGTGACTCGATTTTCATTTTGGTTGACATCATCATGGCTGCAAGAACTGTGTTCAGTCTGCGTTTTTTTAGTAATTACTGACATTTGTTTGTTTGTTAATTTATTTAATAGCAATAAATCTTGTTAAGCATCCATATCCATTCATAAACTATCTTGGAATTTCATGCTGATCCAAGCTGGTCTTTTCAGCAGTGGCAAAAATAAGTTTTCCAACATGTTCCCTTGAACAATTCCACCATCCCTTTCATTTGTGATGTGGTTGACTTTCACAGATGCGTGTGAAAGGAACAGTTACTGACGTCCAGCTGAAGAAACTCCGTCCCAACACGGCCTACAGCGTTTCCGTCTTCGCCCTGTTCGGCGATTACGCCAGTGACCCTCTCTCTGATCGGGGGGTGACCCGTAGGTGGCAGTAGGGCTTTCTTCCCCTCAGCAGGGATCTTTAGCACACCTATCTGATTCTCATCGTTTGCTTGTCTGTTTTTTTTTTTTTTTTTTTTGTATTTCTCCCTTATCTGTAGTGCCTATTCCTCCATCCGGTGAGTTGAGGATCACAGATGTTACCCACAGCACCATGCAGCTGGACTGGGATGCTGCGCCTGGCGCCGTTCGTAAATACATCATCACTTACAAGCCAGAGGAGGGAGAGTTGAAAGAGGTATGGTCAAACTCTTCAGGAAAATTTGCTCATTCTAACATTGAAATAAGCCATTCATGTGATTTGTAATGATATGAATGAGCATCTGAAGGGAGCTGTTATAATGTTATAATGGCATTTTCTTTTCATTTTACCTTTGTATGATGCCTAAAAGTAGTTTTCATAAGTGCAAGCGCCGCTTTGCGTACAGGGAAAACAGTGTAACCACTGTATTTCTGCTTTTCCAAAATCACCACCCGCTGTCAGAGATTTGAATTTTCTTTCAGCCCATCTGCTGTTTTTGTTCAGACCAATTGTATATAAAATACAAAATCATAAGTCAAAAGTTTAAATCATAGTTTTTAATGATTTTACAATAACTTTTACAGCATTGTTACCTAAACAACATGTAGTTCTATTCTAATATCAGAATGATCCTAACTTCATCTGCTGATTCCAATATATAACCACTGAAAGCAGAAAGTTTTCAAAGCAAATGCAGTCACAATAGGCTTTTGGAGGGCTGATAGTAAAAGTAATTTGCTCATGTAATATTTACTTTTTTTGGATGATCATATCACACCGATCACAACGAAGTGGTCCGTGCCATCCACGTGTTGAGTAGTGCTGCTTTTGGGATTCATTTTGTGGAATAGTTTATCAGCTGTTGAACAACAATCTTGTTTTCAAATTTGCAAAGCCTTCCTGGGTCACTATGGAACCTTCCTGTGGAAAGATTCCTGTCTGTTTACACAATGCATCCAGGCAGAAAACCAAGTAAGAGACTCATGTTGATGGATTTGGGACCTTTTAACAAATCAGCAACTATGTTGCACAAGTCATTGGAGACGGCAGCTGCCGAGAGAGTACAGCTGCTCTCCAGAGCTTCGGTTACGGCGATCATCTACCAAAGATTGCGAGAACAGACGGATGATAAAAAAAGAGTGGCACGCAGCAATCCGGTGCTTTGGGATTTGTATTTTATGGGTGGGATTTTTTTCCAATGATTTTATTTTATTTTATTTTATTTTTTACTCTCATTGGCTGTTTTGGCCTCAGCATTGCTCCACATCCTGAGGCATTAATCATGACTCAGTTCAGCTCATAACTCTTCGTTCTGGGATAAAAAGATGAAACAAACATGCACTCAAATGCGGGTCCAGGTGGATGGAAGCCTGAGAAGCCCGACAGATGGCGGCAGCTCCTGTTACCTGACAAATGATTATGATACGCCACTGGATCAAAGATCAGATCTAATTCTGCAGGAACTTAAAGGGCTTGCATATCTATTGAGGCTGCATTTTTCCTCTCAACGTCAACCCCTCTCTAGCAAAAAAATGCATCACATGCTAGGATGGCTAACCATCTGGTTTTAGGTAGGACAGTCTGGTTTTGAAATACCACGTTTCATTCCTAAATGATTCAGCGTCTTTTTGTTGAGTCAATGATTCAATAAGGCATTCGTAAAGACAGATGCTAAATTTGAAACTGCACACTAGTATACTGCTCTTACTGTTTTTTAGCATATCTTTCTATGCCATAAATAGCAAGAGTTTTGAAATCAGCAAGTCATTCCTGAATTAATCACATTTGGTTGAATGAGAAAATCAGTGAGTCCCTCCTTAAGACAGTGACTTGTCACCCATCTTCGTGTGGTTTTAGTTTCATATTTAAAGTATCACTTCATAGTTCCATATTCAGTATATTTTATATTTAACACATGAATTTTCCCAACATTATTTATGCAATTGTAACAGCAGTGTAAATGCATTTGTGGCATCTCTGAGCTGCATTACACAGTCTGCATAAATGCATCTAAATGCCACTTCAGATGCAGTTTGTGTGCTGCTTCTGGATTTTGTTAATATTGATTCAACGGCTCTAAAGTGTCTTGTTCAAATCGTATTTACTGAATATGTGAAATATGATGCATACATTTGAACAAATTGTTGTAGGGTTTACTTTGAAACAGTTTTTACTAAGAAATTGCTAATAATTGCACTAATAATTGCATAAAAGGCCAGTAACACACTGGATTAAACGTGAAATTTTTAAACAGACAAACTGAAACCTGTGCACAATTTTTGTTTCCAATTTTACTTAAAAAAAAAAAAAAAAAAATTCTGGATTACATAACGTTTTAAAATACTCATAATCAGATTACAGTTACATTCTAATTGATTACACCATGTTATTAACACAGTGGTGGTAAATTGTTAATAATTTATTGATTAAAAGTAATCTAAAAGTAATCAATAAGTAGTCAAATTACATTACCTAAACTGTGTAATCTAATAGATTATGTTACTGAGTACACTTTGCACCAAGTTCTTTGGAAACAGTAACAGATTATAATTTGTAAGTAACCTACCAATCTACCCATCTGCAAGGTAACTGACAGTGCTAACCAGTCAAAACTTTAACTCCTGGTGCTGCTAAGTCTTTTTGCTGTGTACTGTGTGGCCATAACTGCACTTCTCATGTTTCAATTTAGCTTGAAGTTAACAGAGATGTAACATCTAGAGGACTGGATAATCTCATTTCCCAAACGGAATATGATGTGGCTGTGACTCCCGTGTATGATTCTGGGACTGGAAACCCAATGCTTAACCAAGCCACTACAGGTAACAAGCCCAAGATCCTTTATCTATTAATAACCTCTGTAAAAATGAAATAACACTGCTAAATGTTTCAAGTGTTTGATTGTAACCTGAAACTCAATTCATCATCCCTGTCGTTCTAGATGTTGTCCCTGCTCCAAAGAACTTGAGGTTCTCTCAAGTGACCCAGACAAGTTTCAGAGCTCACTGGGAACACGGCGCTCCTGATGTCTCCCTCTACCGCGTCGGCTGGACCAAGAGTGGAGAGAACAACTTTCAATATGTAAGACATCAGAGACTAAACTTGAGGTCTGATTCATCAAGTTGAAATACTATAGACTTGAGTCTGACTGTGCATTTACCCTTCTTCCCATAAAATCATAAATATCACATGCATAAATTACACTAGAAGTATTTGAGTAATAGTAGTTTTAAGTGTCGTTTTGAGGAATCTGTACTTTACTTATATTGTACTGTAACTTGGCTACATTTACAAAGTAAAAATAATACTTTTTACTCCATTTCAATTTTACGTAGGCTTAAAAGTACAAGAACATGTTATATGACATCTTTTTTCAAGTTATATAAAAAAAACCCTGTATTTTTCTTTATCCTAATGTGACCTTGAAAGACAGGGGTGAGTAAATCATGACAGACTGTTCATTTTGGGGTGAACTAGCCTTTTCAGACGCAGAGATAGTCTGAACTTCAGTATAATGATTGATGATAATCATAATAACCATTGCTGTTGATAGATGAACTTGAGTCAAGTGTGAATATGGTTCATGATTAGGCTTAACTATTTGTCTAAAAATCTCAAGTGTATGTAAAATCATCTGCTTTTAATGTATTTTTAACAACATTTTTGAAAAATACTACAAAATACATAAAAATATATAAATTTTTTTTTTTTTTTTCAAAAGCTAAAGAAATGTTTAAAAAGTTTAATTTCTTATCTTTTAAATTATTAAGTACAATTAACTGTTTATACTGTTTTTAAGTATAATTGAGATACTATTGTAGTTTTTATTCATATTTTGATTTTTTTTTTTCAATTTCATTTTAATGAGAAAGTTTTAGTAATTCTGTTGTTTGCCATTTTTTATTGTTTTCAAAATTTGTCTATATAGTTAAGTTTTGGTTTTTAGTTTTTTTTTATTTATTTTTTTTAATATAGCACTTTAACTTGTACGTTAGGGTTCTCAGTACTTTTTACACCTGTGCATATAATAGTGATTGTTAATATTTAGCAGTAGCATTATTTATCTCAGTATTGGTAAACAGCTAATACCACTGTCGTCTTCAGGATATCCTGAACAGTGAAGACACCACGCTCCCTCTGGAGAACCTGGAGCCAGACACACTCTATGATGTTTCTGTCACTGCTATTTACCCTGATGAATCTGAGAGTGAAGATCTTCTGGGCAGCCAACGCACATGTAAGAAACTTCAAAATCCAGATGATAAACTGTTTCCTTTTACTGCACTTTAGACAGCACATGTGCATTTGACAAACTCTCACTCTTTCTCTTTGTGCTCTCCTGACTGCAGTGTCCAAGGTTATTACACCCGGTGAGTCTGTTATTTTTAAGATATGTGACATTTGGATTCCATACAGATATAAGGATATGTTCATAACCAAAACAAATATCAAATGTTGTTTCTTATAGCTCCTAGTGGACCTCCTCAAAACCTCCAGGTGTTCAATGCAACTACCACCTCCCTCACTGCCAAATGGGATCACGCTCCTGGACGAGTGCAGAACTACAGGATCACCTACGTACCGGTTGCAGGAGGAAGATCACAATCTGTAAAAAACATTTTTTTAAATGTTTATATTATATGACAGACTGATGACAGTATTACATGTGATGTGTAGCATTTCCATTAGCACCACCAAACAAATCACAAATGTTTCCCGAACACAAAAACAAATCTATATTCAATTCATCCAGCATTCATTCATTTGGAAAACGCAGGGATTTTGACTGCTTCCAGTTGTGATTTGAGTGATGTTTTGGACTCTGAAATTGTTTTGAATCAAGAATAGTACACATCACCTTTAATTTACTGATTCAGTGCAAAACAAAGCGTAATTCATGTAATGAATCTGTTGGTTTCATCTTGTTAATGCAAGTACTGTATGGAAATGCCTAGTATTCCTAGGTAAAGAGTCTTCAAGAGTTTACCATTAAGATGAAGATGTGACTAAGATTTAAGACTTTTATCCATTGGAGATAGATTAGGATAATTATGGTTATAAAAGGGCTGATACTTGTTGGTAGTTATAATCATAATGCCGATGAGCATTTTTATCAACATCAAGAATGTAAGTTAAAAATATATATCACTGTTCACAGTTTATCACCATTTTAATCACCTTTTTGCTGTGAACTAGTTGTAAATGGTCCTATGTGGCATGTGCATTTGTGAAAGTACAGATATACCATATAGCCTTTTTTATTTAAATAATTAGTCAGTTAACGCAGTTGTAAAAACAGCTTTTTAAATTGTAATAATATTTCGCAATATTATTGTTTTTACCATGGTGAGCATATGAAACGTCCCAAAAAAGTCTTACCAACGCCAGACTTTATTTCTGTTAACTTAGATCTGAAATTTGCATTATGTCTTTACATTAATGTCGTCGATTTAAAGCACAGGGATAGATTTAAACTGAATGATTTATTGTTTTATTGTCATTATATTTCATATGAATCGCAGCACTGGCTGGAAATATCTGAATGCACATTTAATATTCCCTACAGGTTGCTGTTTTTTTCAGTGGCGAGTTCTGCTTTAGCTGGTCCAACAAAGAGCAGCCAATCTTAGGCTGTTTAAGATGTTTTTGTCTATTATATTATTTTCCATGTTTTCATGGTATCTGAATGGGTGCAGAGGTGTTGTTTTTCTATACTAAAGTCATTTTCCAGCCTCTGTTTTCTTCATCAAGAAGGCAGATTTACACTGGCAACAGTTATAGGAATAACAGCATAAAACTGCACGCTGTTTTGCTCCACTGAAAAACAGTTCTATCTGCAGTGATATTTGTGATGTGCCGTTCCCGACATTATCCAGCAGTGCTGAGGATTGCTTAAGCTTATTCAAAGGAATATTTTGCGCTAAAGAAATTTAGAGTAATGTAAATGCATGAGTGCTGAGGAGTCAAAATAATGATGATAATGATTTTGTGGTTGTCAACATTACGTCACAGATACAGCTACAGACACAAATAGTGGAGCTGATCCTTTGACTCGTTTAACAACGCCGTTCATTCTTTCTGTCACAGACACAGGTTGGAGGGAAGAAAAACACAGTTATTCTGCAGAAACTGACTCCAGACACTCCCTACTACATCACTGTTGCTGCACTCTACGCGAGTGGAGATGCCAAAGACATTTCTGGCCAAGGAAAGACATGTATGTGACCAGCACTTTCATAGGACCTGTTGGTTACCCAGCTACATTAATGCATTTTTAAAATAGTATGTGAATTATATAAATTAGATCATTGTTGACATGTTGAATAGAGTTTAATGTGTGCTCCCATAGTACCGCTGGGCAGTGTGAGAAACCTTCAGGTCACGGACCCCACTGTCAGCACTCTGAATGTACGCTGGGAGCCGGCTGAGGGGAGCGTGCGGCAATACAGGATTTACTATCAGACGGTCACAGGGGGCGCAGAAGACATGGTACGTCGCCCTGGCACCTCTTAAGCCTTATATTATGTTCCGGGTCAATTTGACCTGTGTTTTTGAGCCGTCTAACGTACTGGTAACCCAAGGATGTTTTTTTTTTCTTGAAATCGTGTGACCATTTCTCATTTCGAGTCATTAACTTGCCTGCAAAGTTTTGAGGTGTTGTTTGAGGTGAATGTGCATTCAAAATTTCTTTTTACGGTTGTGATGTTAGATGACCAGATTAATTGTTCAACATGGTTAAGAGCAGGTGCACCAACCCGAAAATGAGAAAAAGTTATTTTGTTATGTCAGTTTTTCAACTGCCCTCTGAGGGTATTTACATTTATGCATTTGAGAAACCCCTTTATTCAAAGAAATGTGCGCTACGTTGAAGGCGTACATTTTTATCCGTTTATGCATGTGTGTTTAGCTGGAAATCAAAACTATGATCTTGTCGTTGTTGGCGCAATACTAATAAAAATACACTAATAAAAAATAAAAACTAATAAAAAAAAACCATTTAAAACAAGTAATAGTTACACTGAAATTTAAAAACAAAATAAATTACTGTTTATAATATTGACATTTTGTGAAAAACAAATATTTAAAAAGTAATTGGTTATACTTTATTTTAATAGTTCACTTTAGACATTCTGCTAACTATAAGTAACTTTGCAACTACATGTCAACTAATTCTCATTAATTTGGAACTACATGTCTACTAACTCTCAGAGTAGACAATACCTTGCCATATACCTGAAAAGTTTCTTATAGTCAGTATTTTGAATGTTGTGGACCCATCAAAATAAAGTGTTAGGAGAATTTAAGCAGACAGTCTACTAATGCTCTAATGACTGCTAGTTGGCATGTAGTTGCAAAGTTACTTACTGTTAGTAGAATGTCTAAAGTGGTTTACCATGAATGTCTAAGTGTTACCAAATAGTTTTAAGAATCATATGTTCTCATTTTCTTTTTTGTAAATGTGAGAAGTCAGAGTGACCCGAAACACTGAATTTTAATATAATACGAGGGTTAGGCATGGTTCTCAGTTGGTTTTGCTTCAAGTTTTAATGATGCCAAAATTCCTTAGCTGTACATTGAAAGCCAGAACATCACAGAGATTTGGATTTTGCCTCTTTTGACTTTGACCAGTAAGCAACCACTACATAGAAATGTACTAATTACACATAGAGCGCTTAAGCAACCGCATAGCCACACTCTCTCAACCATCCTAAGCACTGTACAATTTTGCAGAGAATAGAAGATGAAAATCTTTTATTCTTTTAATGTTCTCTCAGGTCCAGGTTCCTGGAAGCACCACCAGTACAGTTCTGAAAAACCTGCTGTCTGATACGGAGTACACGGTAACAGTGGTGCCAGTATACGCTCCTGGAGAGGGCAAGCGCATGTCGGAGAATGGAAAAACCTGTGAGTTGATGCAGCCTTTTTTTATTTTAGCATTATTGGAAAGCAACGAATTCCCATACTCATCCATCATATACTCCCCAGCAACAGGACCCCCTCTGCCAAAGTTTTTGATCCAGAAAGTGCAAAGTGCAGTTTTCTGGCTTTAGCATTAAAGTTTCGCACTTATAAATAGAATCTCAGAGACTTGCCCAAAGATTGAATCAGCTTTATTGGATTGATCCCTAAAGGAGGAATGCCGATGTGCTGGCAACCCCATAAATGTGACTCCAGTCTGGGCTTAATGAGCCTGCTTTATGGGGTGTAATGACTGGAGATGCTGGTGCGAGGCCTACGAACAATCTATTCCACCAAATGGAAAACCCAGGGAGGTGCGAGGACATAAAAGAACCCTTATTTACTGCTGTCAGCTCAATGCTTCTCATTCAGAGTGAAACTAACAGGTTTTTGTTGCCGCTGTCATTGTTTTTCCACCAGGGTGTAATGTGGTGGTTTGCTTCCCATCATCTTTAGTTTTCTTTGCGTGGCTATGCCACAATGCTGCAAGTGTTGGTTTTGGTTTACATCTGGTATCAGGGATTCTGCTGGTGGAAATCTAAAGCCTGTTCTGCATTTTGTTTTCATGCACCATACTGTCGTGAATAATGACGTGTGTTATTGAAAGCTGTGGGCATGTACTGTTAAGACAAGACACCCCAGGTGAACAGGGTAAAACATTTATATAACAGATAGCGTCTTACTTCCCCAGTTGATTGATTGAAGAATTGCAAAAAAAAAAAATTGTATACAGGTTTTCAAATTTATGCATTATCTAAATAAATATAAAGGCCAGAACAGAAATTTGACTACATGATAAAGTTTAATTTTGCTGGCATATTAGAGTCAAATGTTTTGGATATCTAATGTAAGTCAGAAAATACTGACAACAACTAGAAAAAACAAAATGTTACCATGTTTTTAGGAATAAAAGATCAGGTATATACACAAACCCCTCTGGAACAAACTACAGACACAAACAGATTAAGTGCAATAAAATAAACACTATTCTTCCCACTAATTCTGAAACAACACTTGAAAACGAAAGCCAAATAATCCACAATCTCAAAATTAACCAGTGTATAAAAAAGTCTCAGTTTACTGTAGAAAAACATTGCAGCTGAAATCGAATAAAAGCTAAACATATTTCTTTCTTTTGATTTTAGGGTGAAATATACCCTGGACATGCCCCAAAGATGCCATATTTCTTAAGACTAACACAAAAGCTGGTTTAAGTTTAAAGGCCATTTTAATCAAAAATGACACGTCTCTCTTCACCCTTTTGAAATGTTGAAATTTGTTTCTAGGGTGGCTGACATTGAAACTACTGTTGCTTTTAGACTAGTACGCCGCATTACGTAGGAAATCCTGTTTTTTGAGGTCTTGTAAATAGCTGTAAATTTCTTTACCTCTTTAACCACTCTAACCACTCACCCCTTTTACTGTCTTTGTTTTTTATGGTGCTGCTCCCGCTCATGTCTGAAATAGTGGTGCGGACCCCTGCCAAGAACATCCGGGTTTACAACCCCACCACAAACACCCTGAACGTGCGCTGGGAGCCGGCCTCCGGTGAAGTGCTGCAGTACCGCGTCGCCTACTCCCCCCTCTCTGGAACCCGTCCCACTCAATCCGTAAGTCCTCGTCGTTAGGCTCGCGTGAGAGGTCGGACAGGAAATACAGCCTGTGACAAATGTCAGTCTCTCATCCTTTTGAGTGTGATGGTCTGTTTGCAATCTGATCCTCTGCAAAGATGTTTGTGTTCCTAATGTCGTGAAACCTCATTCTCACATGAACTTCATTGCCTGAGAGGGATTTTTACAAAGCTCCGAAATCCATAAATGACTTTTATTGTCATCAGATCCTTGTATAAGGAAAGCAGCTGTGGGAAATCTTAGCCCAAACCTGTTTTATTTCAGCACTGAGGAAAACAGAGTTTAAACATTTGATCTTATGTCTTAAAAGAACTAGCGTCTTATCTGCAGACACAAAGGCTTTGTTGAATATCGTTACGGACGCTCAACCTTTTCCAATATTATGGCCAGTTTTCCAAATTCTCTGGCTTTCATTTTAACCTCCGATCTGCAATGATTTTTTTTTTTTTGACCTTTTTCCACTGGAGCCTTGAAAAACTCCAGAAGTGCAATCAATCGTCCACTGGCCTCATTCTTTAAAATAAAGGATAGTGTTGTCAGGAATGCAAAAAGGGGTTTCCCATGTCGTTATTGGCAAGTCGATGACCCCCCTGACCTGGCGTTGTGAAGAGCAGTGAAAGGAGATGATTGCACGACACTGTCAGCACATCATTCACTCCAATTACTACAACTGCTACACTATTAACACATCAAAGGAATGTTTCCACTGCATTGGCTTAGAGTAAATGATCGCTAATGGTTGGGTTGGAAATCAGTGGTGACACAAACATCAGTAAGTGCTCAGAGGTCATCTGAAGAAAAACAGACAAACTTCTTTCTCAGGGTGTAATATATCAGAGATTTTAAAGGCAGCAGTTTCGATTTATGTGATCAAGAGTTTAAACATATCATTTTGCAACATTTTCCTTAATAGTAAACATTACTCTAAAATTCGCATTACTGTAATGAAATAAATCTTATTTTTATTACCATAATGCTAAAAAAACAAATAAATAAATGGTATTTTTAATGCAACACTGTAGGATTTGTCGTAAAACATGGCTGGACAGAACTGTTTTCAGAATAAGAATCTGATAAGAATAAATGGATTTCTGATGAACAGTACAATTTTTAGTAATGTGCTCATTTAGTTGTATTTTAATTGCCTCCACTGTGAACTGAATCCTTAAGTAAATTAATTAACATTGAACGGTAACACTTTATTTTAAAGGATTACTCCACTTGCAGAATGAAAATGTCCTGATAATTTACTCGCCCTCATGCCATCCAAGATGTTTGTCTCTTTCTTTCTTCAGTTGCAAAGAAATAAAGTTTTTTGAGGAAAACATTCCAGGATTTTTCTCCATATAGTGGACTTTCACTATAGATTCAGTGCAGCTTCAAAGGGCTCTAAACGATCCCAGCTGAGGAATAAGGGTCTTATCTAGCGTTCTAAAAAAATGACAATTTATATACTTTCTCTCCTCGGATTTCAAAATCGCCCTATGTCGCAGCAGAAGTACCGACTCAGTGTTTACAAAGTGAATGTGCAAAGAAGACGTCCTTTGCAAAAAAAAACAGAAATGTAGGACGATTTTGAAGTTGGAGGAGAACATGAGATGGGAGTTTTTCGACATACCCTAACTGTATTGAACTGGAGTACACAGAGCACACATGTGCATTGCAGAGCTAGACAAGACAAGCATTTGTGATTACATTTATTTTTAGGAAAATGACCAGTCGTTTCACTGGATAAGACCATTATTCCTTGGCTGGGATCATGTAGAACCCTTTGAAGCTGCATTGAAACTGCATTTTTTAACTTTTAATCCATTAAAGACCATGTTATAGAGAATAATCCTGGAATGTTTTCCTCAAAAAACTTAATTTCTTTGAGACTGAAGAAAGAAAGGCATAAATATTTTGGATGACATGGGGGTAAGTAAATTATCAGGAAATTTTTATTCTAGAAGTGGAGTAATCCTTCAAGGACCGATTCTCACTGTGAACTAGCTGTTTGTTAGCATGCATATAACTAGCAAACTGGCTGTTTATTAGTACTTATAAAGCACGTATAAATGCTTCATTCTGCATGATCATATTTTGGATCCCTTAATCCACCCCATACCTAAATTTAACAACTACCTTACTAACTATTAGTAAACATCAAATTAGGAGTTTATTGAGACAAAAGTCATAGTTAATGGTGAGAACTGGTCCCCAAAACGAAGCATGACCAATTAAAAAATAAACAAATGTAGGCGTTCTGCCAGATGATTCTAAAATAAGCTTAAATTTGGTTAAAAAATATATGTTATAATATAATTAATATAATATAATATAAAAATAGCAATGCAATATATTTTTTAGATTTTGCTTTTGATTTTGTGTTGAAATGTGACCTGCATATGTTCTTTGTGAGCTTCACTCATTAATCATTGTAAAGGTATTTGAAGCATCATAAATGTCGCTAGTTAACAAAGACAGCCTGTGTGTCCCTGGTGGTTAATTATTACTTTTTTTATTGTTTGTTAGGTGCTCGTTCCAGGGAACACCCACACTGCCCTGCTGGAGCAGCTCGATTCAGACACAGACTACGCTGTGAGTGTGGTGGCTCTGTATGCTGACGGCGAGGGCTCCTCTGTGTCTGATAATGGAAAAACACGTGAGTCTGACTGCAGGACGCCTCCATCAGAGCTCCTTTGTTATGTGGTCATGGCTCATTCTCAGGACACAGTAGCATTTGTGCAATAAAATGTCAGGATTTATATTTATTTATTAAGCATTTCATCTGTAAATGTAACAGCTGAAATCTAATTTTTCCAAATTAGTTTTAATTTGTTATATTAAAAAAAAAATAATAAAAAAATCTAAAGTCTAAAATATGGAGTTATGGCCTTGCAGTACAAATAGTTATTTATTGTTACTAAACCTGACCATGCTACATTATTTCAACTTCATCACATGACTTCATCACTTCATCATTGACTGCCTGTGCATCACCCTACAGTTGTGCCAAAAAGTGCCAAAAAAAAGTTTATAATGATTTTGTCCAATGGCAGAATTGAACTACTAAACTCTTTGAGGGACATTTAGGGATAAACTAGATTATTAATAAAAAAAGTAAAAAAGAATGAAAAAAAAAAAAAATCTTTTGCTGCCAAAAGATTGAATGATTTCTCTTCCTTAACTGATGTCAGAAATAGAAAATCATTATTTTTAAATGAGGAATTTCCTATCACTTTGCCAAAAATACATATGATGCAATATGGGAAAACCCGTCAGATGTCGCGCTGGGACGTTTTCAGGAAATTCGAAAATAGATTGAATGTAAATTTTTTTGTCAAAATTCGTTTTTCATTATATTATTATTCTATAACATCTTGTCTGTCATCCCTGAAAATATCTTGGCAAAATTCACTTGTTTAGTGCAGAAAAATAGCCATTTATTGCAGCAAGCGGAAATGACTGTGTCTTTCTCTTATGTTAAGATGCACTGCGGAGGTACTTTCTCTGAGCAACACAAAAACAGTTAACCTATCAAAATAAACCATGTAACATATTTAATAAAGGTGTATCAGTGCACATTCCCAGCCAGTCCAGTTTAAACTATAGCTTGCAAAGTTTTTTTTTTTTTTTTTTAACTTTTTTAGTATCATGAGATGGTGGAGCACAACAGAACAACGCAGTCTTAAGTAGCTGCTTACTGTCTCAGTCTGCTCAATCTTGGTGATGTCGGTGCACTTAACTATATTATAACGGACTATTTCACATCCAGAGGTGAAGAATCGGATAATGAAGTTACTAAAGAGGAGGAGACCGATGACAGTCTGTTTTATGCACAGTGCACGAACAGTTGCGCTGCGCTCGCTTTTCTAAATGTAAACTACAAGGTACACCATTTGTGCTATTTAAACATACGATGGGTGATCAAAAGTTCAGAGAATATGCCCATGGAAAACTGTCCTCTTCAGGGTAATGTTAGTCTGTGTAATGATGCAGTACAGCGCTCTCTTTAAACCCGTGAAATGAAAGTGAAACCCATCTCACTTTAAAGCTGTTTTTCTCAAAATTCCAATCCTGAAAATCATAGCTATCAGCCAACTTAAGATAGCCATAACTTTTGTTACGTTCAAGCTACAGACAAAATAAAAGCAGTTTTGGAAACGGCTAGGTTTGTCAGCGCGTACTCTTCAAGTGCAGGCACAAATATGCCAGCGTGCGCTGTATTAGGCTATTTTAAAACGCTGTATCATATTCAAACCCAAATGAAACTACGAGTATGCAGTTAGTCGTAGTTATGTCGTCAGTTAAGTCATGAAGTTACAAAAAAGGCAACTAAATCTGCCTTAAAACTGTACATGTAAGTGTTTATTATTTAAGAGTCACATTTAAAGCAGTGTCAGATCCGCTTCAAGTTTTTAAAAGTAACAGCGGCCAAAGTATCCTGCTGTGATGTCTGATAATCAAAAAACAAAATTAAAAAAATAAATCAATAACTTTAATTTGTAATTTTAAGTTATATCGACAGTATATATGACAGTTATTATAATGAGTTTATGTGAAGATTGTTGTAAGTTCACTTAAATGATAAGTGTAATAAATGTTAAACTGAATGGCTATAGTCAATGGTTAAATATTAGGGAGAAATTCATAGGGACATCAGTTGGTATTAGTGATACTTGCCTTCAGTCATAAAAAAAAGATGGGATTAAACACATATCAGAAATATACTTCCTTTATGTTGTTTTTCTACATTAATTTGAAGATTGAATGTAAAAATTATTGCAATATAAAAGTATAATTCAAAATTGTAATGTTAGGTGGGATTAATCGCGGTATGCGAATCCATAAAAAATATGCAATTAATTAGTTAATTTTTTTTTTTTTACAATCGATTGACACCACTAATATATATATATATATATATATATATATACCTACTTTATCCAAAAAGTTCAGTATGCTAGATAATTGTATCAGTAGTAACTTATAGGGGCGCAAACGTCACACAACTGGTCTTTTCTTCCAAAAATATGATTTTGAGAGAAAATCTGTTTTCTTGATTGCAGTGCCCCGCAGCGGCCCCAGGAACCTGCGGGTATATGATCCGACCACCAGCACGCTGTCCGTCAACTGGGAGCATGCAGAAGGACCCGTGCTGCAGTACCGCATTGGCTATGCACCCACCACTGGAGATCCCATTGAGGAGTTTGTAAGTGGTGTTGAATTTTATAGTACTGATTATGAAGGACAGCAGCATTATATGTTAACATCGGGTATTTATAATCATGATTTTACGAGCCCATGGACGTTATTTGACTGAATGCATGCTAGGAAGCTGATCTTGTCCTGCTGTTTTTCACATAGACAAGTGTCCCTGGCAACAGAAACTCTATCATCTTGCAAAACCTGCAGCCAGACACTCCTTACAACATCAACGTAGAGGCCATTTATCAAGATGGGCCTGGAGGACGACTCTCTGGAGATGGAAAAACATGTAAGGACAGTTACACAATCACATTACAGCTTCAGATAGATAGACAGATAGATATGTTGACTGTAATAAAGAAGCTGGAAGTAAGTGCATGCTGGAAAAATGTCTTGGCTCCGGTTTAATGTTTCTTTCTTCTCCTTCAGTGGGTCTCCTGGAGCCTCGTAACCTGCGTGTTTCAGACGAGTGGTACACTCGTTTCCGTGTGTCCTGGGATCCTGTACCTGCACGCGTTAATGGTTATAATCTGGTCTATACTCCAGTGGGTAAGAGACCGTTTTAGATGATTTTACCATGTTTCATAATCTGGATATCCTGTTGTAAGGCATGCTGACACTGGATCTGTTTGGTGTGTTGTTCCAGGCACGGATAAAACCATGGAAGTGTTTGTTGGAGATGTTACCACACACGTCCTGCCTAACCTCCAGCCCGGCACCACATACGACCTGAAGGTTTTCGCTCAGTATGATGCAGGCGTGAGCGGTGCTCTGATCGGAGAGGGAACCACATGTGCGTGCTTGTTTCTTTGCCTGAGAAATTGTACGGACGTGTTATGAGATTGTTTTAAAATGCCTGTTTTAACTGTGGAATGCTGTTTGCCATTGCAGTGTACCTTAATGTGACTGACCTCACCACATATAACGTCGGCTACGACTCCTTCTGCATCAGATGGACGCCTCATCGAGCCGCCACCTCTTACAGGCTAAAACTCAATCCTTTCAATCGTAAGTTAATAGAATATGAAAAGAGGCAAATTCATTAAACATAAATGCTGCATTTTATTCACGTTCCACCTACAGGTATTATACACTTTAAAAAATATTTATGTCTAAATTTAGGATTGATGTATTGGAATATATACAGTAATGCATAAATAAACAGGTCAGATTTCTGTAATAGTGCTAATAAATGTAATGTGTTTAAATAAACAATAATCAGGTTTATATATTTGTTATAAATAAATACAATAAATTTCAATCTAACGTAAACTATGGAACATAAAAGATGATAAGATTGTTCCGCAAAAGAAAGGCTTAAAACAACATGAGGGTGAGTAAATCATGACAGAATTTAAATTTTTGTGGTGAACTATCCCTTTAATGTTTTTGTTTTTATTATTATTATTATTTTTAATGAAATGATACTCTAAATAAGAAACTAAATCTGCTAGTTCTGCTAAATCTAAATCCATTCATTTATTCGATTCATTCAAATGGCTGATTCATTGAGGAATTAAGGAAATATGAACTGGCCTTTAAATCATTAGTTCACACAATTCGTTCAAAACGTGGATTCATTCAGAAACTAAACACTGCTGTGTTGCTCGGAGACGCGCAACAATTCTGCTATGGCTTCAAAGGTAATATGTTCTCTGCAAAACTTAGCAAAAACATAATATTGTGTTTAAAATGTAACATAATATCAACTTCTTATTTACTGAACTGTTCTATAAAGTCTCATTTAAGCTCGTGATAGATCGGGACAAAATCAGCATTCTCTTGCTGCCCATATTGTGTGATATGTGATACATAAATATATGCACCAATATATAATTTTTTTTCCACCAATTTCTTGAATTTTAGGGCGTAATTGCATTTATGGAGTTGCCCTGCATCATATTTGTCAACAGTCAACTATATGGAATATAATTAACGTACAGGTCTGGGGGCGGGGTCAGCGTGTTGACTTTTCATAAATTCAAAATTTCACAATTTTTCATAACTAATTAATTAAGTTAACGCGTTAAACTGATAGCCCTAATTTTAACCATGTTCATACTTTAGAACTGAATAAATGTAATTTATTTTAGATTAATGCTGATTCTAAACTATTTGATTTTTTGTATTTTAGTAGCACTGATATCCTGTTATAGTTTTTGTTAATATTTTTTATATTTTGTTTTAATTTTAATTTCATTTTTAATTTAATTTAATTTAACTTTAACATGTCTTAGTTATATGTGTAATGTAGTTTTTATTTAGTTTAAGCTGATTTACTTTTAGTTAAAATAACTTATTTTTCAGTGGTTTTAGTTCGAATTTTAATTAACAATAAGAAATGTATTTGAAAATATGATTATTTAAATAAAATCAAATAGATGCATACAGCTCATAATAAATTCTGCAATGATTTGAATTTTTTTTTTATCACAAAATGTTTATTCACAAAATATTTATTTCATTTATGTTTGAAATTCAAATGCATGATCATTTTAAATGCAATTCAAATACATAAACCTTATATTTACACCTAAATATTTTTGAGTGTATGCACTGGTTGACGTTACGGTAGTTTGTA
This sequence comes from Labeo calbasu, assembly GCA_019740295.1. Classification (NCBI taxonomy): domain Eukaryota; kingdom Metazoa; phylum Chordata; class Actinopteri; order Cypriniformes; family Cyprinidae; genus Labeo; species Labeo calbasu. The sequence continues at coordinate 45,600 of JAHKKF010534759.1, forward strand.
TAAGCTTACGCTTCTCTCTTATCATTAGCGGCTAACCGTGGGGCTCAAGAGGTCACTATCACCGCCGCTGAGAGCCAGTACTGTTTTGACGGGCTGACACCAGACGCGCTGTACAACGCCACAGTCTACACACAGACCCACAACCAGGAAGGGCCCGGAGTCAGTGTCAAAGAGCGCACATGTAAGTCACAACACATTCAGATGAATTCAGTCCCACAGCTTTGATCGCTTTTTCACTCGTAGTTCCTTTGTCTGTTCTGTAGTGGTGAAGCCCACCGTAGCCCCAACAAAACCTCCAACTCCTCCACCACCACCCACCATCCCTGCTGCACTCGAAGGTAAAGATGCAAGATACTCTGATACTTTGAACTTTTTGACTAAAATTTCAGTAACTAAAAGAGGATTTGACAGGAATGATATGGCGTATTACTATACCTGTAGTACTCATTACACTTTGTTTTATAATGCCAGTGTGCAAAGGAGCCAAGGCTGACTTGGTGTTCCTGATCGACGGTTCGTGGAGCATTGGAGATGAGAGCTTCGCTAAAGTGCGCCAGTTTGTCTTCAGCATGATCGGAGCATTTGATGTCATCAGTCATAATGGCATGCAGGTAACTGACCTGTCTATAGTCATGTGCACATCTGCCTGACTGTGCTGTAAATTCATATGCTCTTTTTTCTCATTCTGTGAAAACAGGTGTCTTTTGTGCAGTACAGCGATGAAGCTAAAACAGAGTTCAAACTGAACACCTACCACGATAAGGGAATGGTGCTGTCCGCCCTTCAGATGGTCAATTACAGAGGAGGAAACACGAAAACAGGTTCGTAAAACGTTTTTTTCGTTCCTAGGATTCAGTTTTCTGATTTTTTTACCCCAGCTAAATGTGTCAAAAGAAGAAACAAAATGGCTATGACATTATACTTGTTTAATGCGTGTGAATGCTTTAGGTGCTGCGTTGAAGCATATCGGAGATAAAGTGTTCACATCAGACAGTGGCATGAGGAGAACCGTTCCCAAGGTTCTGGTTGTAGTAACTGATGGACGTTCTCAAGATGATGTGAAGAAAAGTGCTATTAAACTACAGCATGCAGGTAACACTGAGCTCAAACATTACGCTTTTATTTTGCTTGAAAATTTGTGTGTTTTGAAAATTAAAATTGTTTCCCGGACAGGGTATCTGCAGAGTTTTTAGAATCAAGTTTAAAACTTTTTTAAGACCTGCACAATACCATATGTTCATAGAGAGAGAATCCATACAATCTCAAAATAAATTAAAGTATCTCAGACTATGAAATCTGGGCAACTTCAATTTTAAAATACTCCAAACATGTTTCATTTAATATATGCATGTGCAGTGAAATTGGTTTATGTGCTAATATGTGACCCTGGACCACAAAACCAGTCATAAGTAGAACGAGTATATTTGTAGCAATAGCCAACAATATAATGTAACGTTTTTTCTTTTATGTCAAAAATCGTTAGGATTATAAGTGAAGATCATGTTTCATGAAGATATTTTGTAAATTTCTTTCCGTAAAAATATCAGAACTATCTGATTAGTAATATGCATTGCTAAGAACTTCATTTGGCAACTTTAAGGGTGATTTTCTCAATATTTTTGTTTTGTTTTGTTTTTATTTTGCACCCTCAGATTCCAGATTTTCAAATAGTTGTATCTCAGCCAGATATTGTCCAATCCTAACAAACCATACATCAATGGAAAGCTGATGTATAAAATATAAAGAAAGAAATGTGATATGATGTATGAAAAATTTATTTTGTGGTTTTGTGGGCCAGGGTCACATGTCAATGCATTCAAACAGCAGTTGCTTGCCATAAATGCACAGCATTTATTGATTGATTGACCTGTTTTGAAATTTGTGGGCCTGTAGAAAGCACAACAGCTCTACGTTTTTACTTTGAAACATGCAACGCACACATTCATTTAATTAAATCATCTCCTTTTGAAGTGTAATAATCATATTAGGCTGTATTGCGATTCCCGATTCCAGACCCCTTATTGGTATTAAAACAAACATTAATTATGACACATTGGAGATCTCAGTGCTGATGGAAATAGGCTTTATTTTCTTTATGCGACATATAATTGTTAGTTTTTGGGTGAAATACGACCCGTTCTTGACAGTTTTTGACAGGCGATATATCTCAAGTTACTACAGACAAGTCACTCTACATGCTCCCTAAAGCCTCAGTGTTGTCTTTTCCACAGGCTACAGTGTGTTTGTGGTGGGTGTCGCAGACGTAGACACCGCTGAACTGAGGAACATTGGAAGCAAGCCCAGCGAGAGACACGTCTTCATTGTTGATGACTTTGATGCATTTACTAAGATCCAAGACAACCTCATTACGTTCATCTGTGAAACGGCAACATCCAGTAGGACGTCGTTCCTTGCAGTCTGCATTGCGTTGTTCACTTTATCGCTGACATGATAAATGTAAAGCTATTTCCTGTATTCTTTTACAGCTTGTCCTTTGATTTACCTCGATGGATTCACATCTCCAGGTCAGAGCTTGACTGAAGTCCATATCCGAAGACTTTCTATCATCATAGTCTTATTTTCCTCTGCCATTGTAAACTGTTATGCATCTCTTGATTGATATTTTGATGAAAACTTACAGGCTTCAGGATGCTGGAAGCTTTTAACATCACTGACAAGACGTTTGCTGGCATGAACGGCGTCTCCATGGAATCTGGCTCCTTCAACAGTTACATCGCATACAGACTCCATAAGGACGCATTCATTTCCCAGCCCACGAAGTAGGTTGAAGTGCAGTACATGTGTTTTGCGTGTTTTCTGAGCTGCTCCCCTATAGACTGTAATGGAAGTCAAGCGATCGCAATTATTTTAACCATTTTCAGAGCTTGCAGGCTCTGAAGCCTCTTTAGGAGCATTGCGTCTTGTTTGTTGTAGCAGCTTGTGGTGTCAGATCGCAGAAATTTCCAGTGTGAACTCATAAAAACATTCTCATGATTGACCTTCTCAAAGAGGGGAAAAGTAAATTTATCCTCTGCTACTTTTGAGAAGAAAATTATGTATTTTAAAGAGTTTTATTTGGCCTGCCTGAAAAAAGCAAAAGCCAATGCCAACTGTTGCTTTGGTGGTAGAAATTCATCTCAGAAAATTATGCTAGTATCTATTTATAGTTTTCATATTTATAGTATGTTAAACATTTTTATTCTTCTTTTTCTTATTAAAGATCTGTACATTTTAGTGCTCACCAGCATCAGAAAGTCAGAGTTATTATCATTAACTAAAACTATTAAAACAATTTTAGTAATTGAAATATAATAGAATCTACATATTAGGGGAAAAAAGAAAAAGTTGAAAATTACTAACTGGAAAAATAAAAAATGAAAATGAAAACTGAAAGCATAAAATAAAAGCTCATTTAAAATAGTAATAAACCGATAATAGTATATTAATAATATTAAAATAACACTGCATAAAATGAATTTATATATTACATTTAATTATTTTATTTATTAATTAGTAATGACGGTGTTATCTGCACAAAAGTAATGCAAATTATTACTTAATGACAGATTATTACATCTTGGTGGGAAGTTCAGTTTTTAAGTTTCTTTGTCTGGTTTTTTCAGGTTCTTCTGATTGTAGCAGCTCACATTGAGCCAACTAAAGATCTGTTTTAAAGGTCTCTGGCCAGAGCATGCTTGATTAATTTAACTTTAATGATTTGTATTTGTGCGTGGGTAAGCAGCTGTTCAAATGGAAACATTTTGAGCACCAGAAGAGGAAAATGCTTCAATATGTTGCCATTACTCAAGGCTGCAAGTCTGTTTGCATTTTTCTCTGAGGACGCTACATGAATCTGTTCTGCACTTTTTGATTCATGTCTGGTTTCACTGCACAACAAAATCATTTGTATAAAACTTTTAATTATTTTCCTGTGATCAGACACATGCGATATTCCCACCAAACCCATCATGTGCAGGTCATATTTTGCATCATGACATGATTTTATGAAAATTAAGGCTGCGGGGTGTCTGATGAAGTGCTTTGCATTGATAAATGAGCTATATTTTTCTTTAAAGGGAAATCCATCCGGATGGTCTTCCTCCCTCCTACACTCTGATTCTCCTCTTCCGTCTCCTCCCCGACACCGGCAAGGATGCGTTTGATATATGGCAGATATCAGATAAGAACAACAACCCTGAGGTTGGGCTCACCATTGACCGTAAGGACCATTTTCAATTTCCACGTCTCGAGTGTGTTTGTGTATGTGCGTGCAGTAAACCTTGTGGTGTCTGCTAAAGCTTATTTAGAAACAGAAACCCTCTAAATGGGTTCCAGGTTTCAGGCTGGCAGTGATTTATAGCAGTAATTGCTCAGAAATGCAAAGTCAGCCCTTTTAGTGCATCAAGGTCAAATTAAATTGAAAACCCTTTGTTTTGTTGTTGTTACTGTTGTTGTTGTTTCATATTTGCCCAGGAAATCAGTGCAGAGCCATCTGTAAGTTTGTGTTTTTTTTTCTCAGCCTCCAGTAGAATCATCTCCTTCTACAATAAGGACACCAGAGGCGAAATTCAGAAAGTCTCATTTGATAACGACCACGTGAAGAAAGTTTTCCATGGCAGTTTCCACAAGGTAAAATTATTTTTTTTACTTTGCTTCTGCTTGGCTCTACTTTATTTAAAATTGCTCTTAAAAATGAAGGTTCCAAAACGGTGCCATAAAATAACCATTTTTGGAACTTTTTATTGAACAATTTTAAAGAACATTTTAAAAAACCTTTTGTCCAGTGAAAAGGTTCTGTGGATGTTAAAATGTCTTAATGGAACCATCAGTGCCAATAAAGAACCTTGATTTTTACATTTTATTTTAACATTAAATTCATAAAACTGCAAAAAATGATTCCTTGAGACACGGTATCTATATCTTGACTGGATGTCTTGTGAATATGAATCGGCTGATGGAGTTGAACTTGAACCGTCCTTTTAGAAATACTGCCAGATACAGCACATAAAAAAAGAGGTTGACTTTCTTTAGATGAATATTAATCCCTGCGAAGTAGTAAAGTTTGTTTGGTACAGCATAACGATTTTGGAAGACATGGTTTGTGTTATAACTCTTGGCTGATAAACTAAAGACACGGTTTTACTTCTTGGAGCTCAATGAAAGATTTGCCACTGTTGATTTTGCCTTTGCTTTTGAATTGAGATGTTTAATGGCCCATATGGTGCATGCAGCACTTTCGCCTGTGCACCCACCAGCCATCATTCTAGTTGCAGGTTTGTGCGAAAGCAGCTCCACACTGCTCATGGTGATGTGGTTCATGAGAGCTGGAAACATCAATCATTACTATTATGTTGTAAAAGAGACGTTAATGATGTTATTTTTATATAAAGGGGTTTGCTTTCTCTGAGGTTATTCTAAGCCTCTTTAAAGCTAAACATGTCATCATTTTGTCATGTTTGTCCTAATTGACCACTGGCATAGTTTAATTGCTAATGCAGAAAATGTCTGACAACCAGGAGACTGTTATTTATACTAGCTGGGATTTGGCAGTTTTGGTCTAGTAAGTGCATGCTGGCAAATCAGATTTCAAGATGTGCTAATTTTACAACCACATATGAAAGATTTTCCCAGTCTCTGGGGGAAATTTGAAAGCACAGCTTGAGTAATCGGGGTGAATCTCAAGAAGACCACCAGAAAGTCAAAGAAAAACAATTATGATGCTTAAAGAAAATGAAGCCTATTTCCACCCAATTCTAATTACTGTAATACTAAAAATAGTAAAAAAGAAAAGAAAAAAAAGCTGTCTGTACTTTATTACCATATTATAATAATTGAAATCATCAGTAATAATAGTAATTATCACCCACTGACATCATTACTATGACTTCACTGACAAAGTGATGTTATATAGTCTGGATTGTGACTTTGGGCCAATTTGTGGTCCAGGTTTCATGAAAAATCATTGGCTTGCTGTTGCTTACTGTATGTTAAGCAACCACTGACATGCTGGAGACGTGAACACGAAACAACGATTCTGAGTTAAGGTGGTGATTAGCTGACCACCTTGGTTACAAGATTACAGACTGGTTACATGAAAAGGAAACCTTTCGGTTTTAGAAAACCTTGCTTTGGAGAGTTGAGAAAGTTGTTTAAAGTGAAAGGCTTCTCTTTCTGCCCTTACTAAGGCAAACATCACTATTACTATTGCTCATACTTTGGGTCAGGGATTTGAATCAACCCTAACCATAAAAATTAAACTGCACTTCTTACCTCATCATGCACCATTTACACTACAGACTTGAATGATACTTCAAATCGTGCGGTTTATTTCTTTCTAAGTAACTGGACTTATCGGGCAATCATTAAAATGCACAACTGGAACGTCAAAAAAAAATATTGCTTATAGAAAACAAAGCCTATTTGATTCCTAGTTTAGCCTTAAATGTTATTGACCAGAATCTTGCTACTGCCAATTCAGTTGAACACACATGGCCTGATGGATTTGTAGTTGATTGTTTTTTTGTATTAGTTAGTAAACAACCTACAAGCCATTATTATCGAAATTAAGACATGAGTGTAGACAAAAGTCTGTACACTGTTACAGTATAATGTTTAACAAGGGTGAGCCTAGGGAAATGAAAACAGCTATTAGAGGGATTCTGTGGTCAACCGCGAAATACCACACAGAACAGTGGCCCTTTCTTTTCATTTCATTTGATTGTTTTTATAAAATTCCACAGATTATGAAATAAGAAACACAAATCAGTCCACAAATAAAAGTTTTCCGATTTAGATTTTAAGGTCATGTCATGAGAATGGTTTGGAAGCACAGCTCACATGAAGCTCACAGGAGACACAAAACTCATTATTGCTTTTTAGCGTTAAGGTAGGGTCAGATTTACCGTTGCACATCTAATGTTTGAGAGCAAAATCCAGTCGTCTCTATAGGAATTTGCACATCAGGAGTTTCATGTGAGGATGAAAAAGTTTCCCACATAGGTTCTGCTTATGTTCAAGTTAGTCACACAAATTTGATGAATCGAACATTATGGTTGACATTTATCTTTGTGTGGCAGAATTTCACAAGCAGTCATTTTAAAAGGAGTCTGTGCAGTCAAGAATTTCATGTGAATTTCATGCAAATTTGCCCCGTTGACCAACAAAAAACTACTTGGTTTAAAAGCGACCTTTGTCTAAGCATACATGCAATGCTACACTATTGACAAAACTATAAGGGCCCAAAAAGCAACATTTTTGATAATGTGACCACACATTAAACGTATTAGCAAGCTAAAAACCTGACTCTTCGGTCAGTGTAAAATTCATAGCACACACAAATATTTGCCGTACTTGAAAAATGCTTCTAATATAATGTTTATAATACTTATAAATACTAAATATTTGATAAATTATGACTACTTTTAATATTAAATGTAATATAAGTATATTTATAAACAATATATTTATTGTCTGTTTGCCATCAACTTCACACTGTAAAGAACAGTCATGTTTCATGCCACTTTGCATTTTGCAGCATTTCAAATGCAGTTCGGTTAGCTGCCTGTGTAGATAAAAAATATCAAGGCAGCTCTCAAGAGTTTGAAAGAGGCAGAAAGTCAAATGTAAAATTTGTACTTTGAAACCACTTCCTGTTTAAAATGTGAATTTACTCATTGAATTCATGCAGTTGAGGAAATGGTGGGGGAAGATGGCCTGCCAAATATGCAACTATGAAATGGAGGCCGATAGACATGATGAAAGTCTGACAGGACAAGAAGGAAAGAAAAGAGCAGAGCAGAACGAAACCGCATGGTGGGCATATTCACACACCCACGGTAGCCAGAATGGGAGGATTCGAGAAAGTGTGAGCGCACAGTACAACCGAACTAGAAGAAAGCACTGTTCTTGAGCTCTGGCTGTTATGACACTTACCCCTTTATCAGAAATGGTATGTACTGAATTGACAACTGTTGCATTTTCAGCTTCCCACGAGCTTTTGAACACACTATTTGGATAAGCTTCTAAAGCTTTCCGTCTAAAGCCAAAACTTCAGACCCCTTCTGCTTGTGGGAAGCCAAATGCTAGTTGCCAAGGATGTTGACGGTATTGTGGCAAGAAATATGACCTTGCCTTTGGAGTGCTGATCTGCAAAGTATGAATATCAGATGTATGAGCTGGTCAGACTTTTTGACTGAACAAGCAAACTCAAGTTGGGGGAATGAGCGCATTAGACGGTCAGCCGCAGAATGACATAATAGCAACATGTGGTGACGCTACATAAAGAAAACTTTGTATTCTTTCTAAGAAATGGATGGAAAAAGCATTTCGGTGGTTGCATCCGCATGTAGCGTCTCACGGTGAATGCGAAGGGGAAATTACAGTTGGTAAACCAGTTAATATTATGTGCTGACATGAAGATTCGTATTTGTGTTCGACGACTGGCATGTCTTTACATAATGAACTAATTAAACTCATTATAGTTGGCCAGCAACTGTTATTGGAAGAATTGAGAGCGTAACTCTAAACATAGTTTACAGGCCGTAGGGTTAATGTTTTCTGGGATCATGGGAAAGGTTTCGGAAAAGATGGTTTTTCGTATTTTTGTCAATCAGGCAGTTTCATGAATCCCTTTCATGAAGATTTATGAAGCAAGCCAAGATGTCCAGAGTGCTGAGTAATAATTTAACTGATTCTTGGATTGCACCGCTTAGCACTAATGCCTTTTTATTGTTGCAGCTTCACATTTCTATTTCACCGAAAAATGTCAAACTCAACATTGATTGCCAAGAGGTGGCTGAGAAACAGATCAAAGAGGCCAACAACATATCCACAGATGGCTATGAAGTCCTTGGAAAAATGGCAAAGTCTGGTGGTTCAAAGAAGCAGTCAGCCACAGTAAGTACAGATTGCTCGTTCCCTTCAATAGCTCGTTCCCAAAAGATCTAAACAAGCACTCAATGATTAATCCAAGGAATCTACCGTGCCGTTTCCTTTGTCCCCTCATACTCAATCAAGTGCATGTCCTCCCACCCATTCATGCCTGAACGGATCCGATTCTGTCCGTATTGCTTTTAACTCACCGTTGGGTGCATGTGGGCATGTTTTTTGTGTTTTTTTCAAGACCCGGCGCTCAATGCGAGCCATCTGTAACATCCGTTTGTGTTTCCTTTCTCTCTTCCTCAGTTCCAGCTCCAGATGTTTGATATTGTCTGCAGTTTGGGCTGGACAAGTCGAGACAAATGTTGTGATATTCCAGCAATGGTAAGTAGAGACTTTATATGGATTGTCATCTTACGGGGAGTGTTTTTTTAACTCTTTTGAGTTTTCGTCAACTGTTTGGTCAGTACATTGAAAGCTTCTAGTGAGAGCACACTTTACCTGTGCTGAGAAAATCAAAACTGAGTTTTGCAGACTTCAAAAGATGTTTGTAATCAGAGAAGGGACACTATCCAGCTCCTAAATACAGCTGTCAAGCTTTTGAGCAATTCCCAGTTGTGTTTCGATGTGACTTCCTTTTTTCACGGCGATTGCCCTTTTCCTTAATGTATCTTTAGGGAGTCTCTTTGTAGCAATATGTCACTGTCTTGTTCTAAAGCACTGAAAGACCTCTCAGTTCACAGGTTCACCTTCCTCAAATAGCATAACACATTAACACAGGTTTCAGATGATGTTAGTGATGATTAAATTAAAGCGTAGCATCATGTAATCTGTATGATACTATGTTTATATGTGACCCTGGACCGTCATATTTGTAGCAATAGGCAACAATACATTGTATGGGTCAAAATTATCGTTTTTTCTTTTATGCCAAAAATCATTAGGATATTAAGTAAAGATCATGTTCCATGAAGATATTTTGTACATTTCCTACCGTAAATATATCAGACTTAAGTTTTGATTATTAATATGCATTGCTAAGAACTTAATTTGTGCAACTTTAAAGGAGATTTTCTCAATATTTAGATTTTTTTGCACCCTCAGATTCCAGATTTTCAAATAGTTGTATCTTGGCCAAACATTGTCATATCATAACAAACCATACATCAATTGGAAGCTTATTTGTTCAGCTTTAACATACATCTCAGTTTCAAAAAAATTACCCTTATCACTGGTTTTATGGTCCAGGGTCACATATAGATGGACAGCACGATTAAAACAATATAATAAACAAAGATATCCACAAATTTACATGCATTTATTCAAAAGTACAGTTGACCATAATGAAATTTGACCTTTATATTAATGATAATATGGTAAGTAATTTGCTAAACATAGTAAAAATAGCTGAACTGGGTAATATGGTAATAAACATCAAAAATGACAAATTATACATTTCTAGTAAATTTTGCAAAGAAATGACAAGTAACATGCTTTTACAAACCTGTAAGACTTTAAAAATCTTCCATTGTACATGTGGACTTTTTTTTTCTTATAGCATTTGTCCTTACATGAATTAAAGGGCTTAGCCAAACCTGTTCATTAGAAAGGGAGCGTGCACATACTTATGGCCATGGAGAGTAGCTGAAGGGCAGGTAGATATACACCACTGTGTTCCTCCTATGGCCAGTGCACCATTTTGTTTTTATCTTTACTGAAACTTACTTGTCAATGTAAAAATCAGTGCCACAGCCAAAACTTCACCATAAACAATAGCATAGCAACATTTTAGGTTTAACAGATGGAACTTGAATTTATGGTAATAAAAAGTATAGTTTAATAAATGAAACAATGTTAATATACCAAATTACTGAAGGCATCTTACCATTAACTAATTAACAGGTTTTACCTTCAAAATGACATCACTGCAGTAGATGTCTTTATTATTGCAGTTCTTTTTCATTTTTAAGGCTGTTTGGTTTTTAACATTTTCAGGAGGTTTGATTTATATCTCCATTTCTGTAGAGAGATGAAGCCAAATGTCCCGCTCTTCCTCACTCCTGCACATGTGCTCAGGACAGCGTTGGTCCTCCAGGCCCAGCGGGCCCTCCGGTAAGATCATTAGAGTCCCATGACATTTCCTCTGAAGTCATCACGCTACCGCTGCAGATCTCGCTTCTCATGATGAGGACGAAAAGATCGAGAGTTCAGGGACGGTGGGATATTTTCCCCAAAGCCCCAGTGCTGTAATTTCAGTCCTGCTCTTTACATTAAGCACAGGAATATGATTATGGGGGCTCTTCTCTCCACACCATTATGCACAGATTGAACATCTGGGATTAGTGATGGTTAACAGCACAGCGTGAGCTAATGACTAGTGACTTACTCATGGACTTAAGGGATATGCTTAAAAAAGCCTTAAGAAAGCCAAAGTGAAGACCGTTGGGTAGACCTCAGACGTGTGAACTTGGAAACATCGCTCTCTTTAGAGCCGTATGACAGTTTGTCTTATAAAACAATGAATCCGCTAAAATTTCTTTGATCTTTGTGTTTACAGGGCGGCCCTGGTACAAAAGGCCCACGAGGTGAAAGAGGAGAGTCTGGCCCCACGGTAAGCTTATCTTACATCTCTAGTTTCTCAATGACCTGCTGATGAATGCCAAATGCTCAGATGCCGAAGTAGATGTTGAACAGGTTCCGCCATCAACACCATCGAGGAACTATTTATCTCAGCACTTCTTCCTAGAGTGCCGAAACTGGATAATTTAACAGGATTTAAAGTCGCTCATTACAATTGCAGGGTTCAATGGGCCCACGTGGGGAGCAGGGTCCACCAGGACAAATGGGACCACCAGGCCCACAGGGTCCTAATGGATTGTCTATTCCCGGTGAACCAGTAAGTAAAGCACAAATCTGTTCATTGCCATCTATGAAATTTTGTATAAATAGACAGATAAATAAATAGATATGTGACCCTGGACCACAAAACCAGTCATAATGGTCAGTTTTTTAACGTTGAGATTTATACATCATCTGAAAACTGAAAAAGCTTTCCATTGATGTATGGTTTGTTAGGATAGGACAATATTTTGTCGAGATACGACTATTCTGAGGATGCAAAAAAATCTGAATAATGAGAAAATCACCTTTAAAGTTGTCCAAATGAAGTTCTCAGCAATGCATATTACTAATCAAAAATTAAGTTTTGATACATTTACGGTAGGAAATTTACAAAATATCTTCATGCAACATGATCTTGACTTAATATCCTAATGATTTTTGGCACGAAAGAAAAATTAATCAATTTGACCCATACAATGTATTATTTTTTTTCTTCATTTATAAAGCACTTTCAGCACCCACTGTATAGTGCGGGTGTATTTTTGGCTATTGCTACAGATGTACCCGTGCTACTTAAGACTGGTGTTGTGGTCCAGGGTCCATATATATACCAAAATCGTTAAAATTTAAGCTGAAATGAAAACTGGAAATATAAAAAATAAAAACAAATTCAAGCAAATATTACTAAATGCTCTTATTAGAATACAAATAATACTAAAATAACACTATTTTAAATATCAGATGCATATCTTCAAGAAAATATTTTTATTCCACCTCAGGAGGTCAAAATAAATAGACGAGTTTGCATTTAAAAATGCACAATGTTCTACAAATATGGCAGTATTTTTAAAGACGGATTTGAATCTCAAATTAACACATTTAAAGGGGACGGTTCAGTAATTTAATGTATGTTCAATTTTTTATGTGTGTTTCTCTGAGTTTTGCTTTTAAACAAGTTATGAGACTCTATTCATGGGAAGTGTCTTCTATTTCACTTTCTTGGGACATTAAAATCCTAAACCTGTCTGGCTACATTGCTGTGTAGTACGGGTGTAATTTATGACTAAAAGCTTCAGACCCATTTATTTAACGGAGCCAGCGCTCACTCGCCCCCTCACCCCTCATCCACATACGGCTGAGATGTAAATTCCATTCAATGTCATGTAACAGTGGAATGAGTGTGAAAGCTTGCTTCATTTCTTCCGTTTTCAGGGGCGGCCTGGACCTAAGGGAGACCCCGGTGACCCAGGTTTACCTGGCCAGCGGGTAAGTGCTTTTTTCGTTTGAGCTGTTTTTAAGTGCTTTGTGAAATCCATGGTAAATTGTAATGCATTCTGGAATGTTTCCACAGTGTGGGATCAGAAGATTTAATGTGTTTATCAGATAAATGGCTTTATGATTACATTCATGCTTAAAAAACAATCAGCAAACACAACTCACATCCTGTTAAACGCGTCCTCAGAAGGCTTTACAGCAGGTTAAGAAAACAGAGCAGAGTAATTGCTAACACCTTCATCATAACGTCATTTTATTTTTAAATTCCAAAAAAAATACACAGACAGAAACACAAATGTCAGTACTTATTGCTGTAGTTTTACATTGCAAGAAGTTTATTTATATACATATTCATATGGTTTAGTAAAACCTTCCTTCTCTTCTATGGAAAGGCTGAATTTAGTCATATCCTGACAATATTTGAAACTGCTCATGTTTGATCCGCAAACAGCTAAATGGTTGTATGCTACAAAAAACTGCATTTTGAAACAGCCAGCAGTGTGACGAATGACATTAAGCGTTTTTTCCTTCTTCCAAGGGCCCTGTTGGCGCTGCAGGTCCACTTGGCCCTGTTGGACCTTCTGGAGCAAGGGTAAGATATGTTTCTGAAGTGCAGCTTGAACTGGTTTGAAAGTACATGTTTTCAGTTTTATCTGGCTTGTCTCTTTTGTCTTGTCTGACATATTCAGTGGGTTGTGTTAGGCCCATCTCAAGGGCATGTTTGAACTTTTTCCAGAGTGAATGAATCTTTGCTAATGCTGTTAGCTTTGCATATTGTGTAGTTCATGATGGCATGTGTTTTTGTTCAGGGTCCACCAGGAAATGAAGGCCCGTCTGGACCAAGAGGTCCAGTGGGACCAGTGGTATGTAATGTGGAAGCTTTTGAATATCTGATGAGTGTGAGACTGTCATGTAGCCTTAGAAGTCAGCTAAAGTATTTGCAGTACAGCACATGTATCAGATTTCCTGTTTTTCCTTAACAAATTATATTGGAAAAGACATTTACACTTTTCAATATGGCTTTAATATCCAACTGCTTTTTGAGGTAACACTTCATTTTATGGAGACGTAGTCGCACACATTACTAGTACTTAGTGATAACAGCAAATTATGCATACATACAACCAACTAACCAAACCTAAACATTATTTTGATACTGAAATATGACAAGAGTTATTACTCTTGTCATGTGCCGTTTATCAGGCTAATTATAGTTAACTAAAATTAAACCATTAACAAAAGGTTACTTAAAATAAAAATATATATATATATATATATAATTTTATATTTATATATTTACATTTATTTATAATTATTATAATTATATAGTTTTTCATATA
>JAHKKF010534760.1:0-11379 GCA_019740295.1 Labeo calbasu
GTTAATTCTGCACTTCAAAAGTGCATAAACATTGTAAAAGTAATCCATTTAATTAAAGTTTAATTCAAGTCTTCTAAAGAGACACACCACTTAAAATGATGAACAGATTTAATTGTGGTGCTGCAGCAATGCAAGTTTATTGCTCTTAATCAGATAATTCACCACTTTGTGGTGTTTTAACCTATGTTACAAAACCACATGCCGTTTAGTGAAATGGCACTTTAATTGTTACACAAAGTAGATATTGTGAATAATTGCGATTAACTGTACTGGTGAAGCTAGTGGTTTAGTATAAGCTGAAATAGAGGTTTTGTTATATAGTATAATGCAAATTCTGTTACACAACATTTACATTGAATGACAGAAGATCTGTATTGATAAGACTTACAGCATCTTTAATAGGATTACAGTTGTCATATTAACAGTTTGCTACTGTTTCTAGACAGTTTTCTCTTTTCTATCTCGCAAGTTCAAGAGAGCCCATTGAGTGGAACCCTCCACCTAAAATACCCATCCTTAGAAAGTTATTTATGTTGGCAAACAGAGGGTATTCATAAGTATAGCTGCAAGCAGTAATTTTGGGCCAAAGTACATCTAAAGCAAACTGACAAGCTAAGCAAGCATAGCAGGGAGCATCAGAACAGTGCTTTTTTTTCTTTTTTTTTCTCCCCAAACATCTGCTTCTACTATCACAATACTAATATTCTTTCCATTTTGTGACAAAACATCTTTCAGCGTAACATATTTATGTGAAAATTAAACATACTTATTCTGACCTGTATTTATAGAAATATACAAAAGAATCTCACTTCCTTACAAAAACTTTCTTGCTGAAAAACAGGTATAACATAGTGGTTTGAAGGATAGTGATATATCTTAAAGTTTTACAATTATTATTTTTTAAGGTAATATTTAGAGGCTAAATAGTCTTTTAATATGTCAGTAATGATTCTTGTTTTTTCCCACACTAAATAGTTACACTGATTGGCATTTTGTGGTAAAAATGTCTGATTATTTTTTGCTTAGATTTGAAAACAAATTACACATTTATTTAGTTGCATTTTTTTTTTTTTGCTGCTTGAAAACCCCTTTCCTCATTGACATATAAGCACTGATCAACACATAAGCTCAATCGTACTTGCTTGACTCGCAAGAACCAATGACGTTCTGTTTAGCTTGAATTTCTTGTACGGTCCCTTTATGAACATTTAAAAGATTTAAAGCTTTCGGGGAATGGACGTTTAGTGAAGGGACAGAAATCTCTCATCTCTCCAAAATAATTATTAAAAAGTGTTTCAAAGATGAGTGTTTCATGAAGCCTTATGAGTCTGGAATCACACAAAGGTGTGTAAATGATGACAGATTTTCATTTTTCATTCAACGATGAAGATTCAGTCATTGTAGTGTAATTGTAGAGCTCTATTAAAATGAAACACTACATTAAAGCAAAAATACTGTGAAACTAGCAGCATAGAATAGAGAAAAGACATTTTAAAAGTACAGTATTTAAGTGATCATCTACTTAAAACACAGTTAATCATTTTTTAAAAAGCTTGTACCTGAACAAAAGGTTGACGCTCCCCACAGTGCCTTCTTTTGAAATCTTATCACGGAGACAGAAAGGAGTGGTTATGAGAATACAGGTCAGTTATACAAGATACATTAATTTTTCTTAAGAAACATTATCTAACCTTTTATATTTCTACATTTACTAACCAGAGTACACAGAGAGCAGGTCACAGATGGTTTCAGCGAACGTTGTTTCAGCATGTTGTGCATGTCAAGTTGTATATACAGTAAGTAGATAGGTGTGCAAGCATTTATATAAGTTTTAGACACATTTGTTGAAAATATTTCTGCCATTAGCAGATTAAACTGCGTATTATACAGAATTAAGCGTGTCAGAACCAGGGAAAGAAAAACAATACCTCTGAATAGGGTGAGAATCTTTCTAAGCCAGTGATTTTTCATTTCAGGATTACATAAAATGGAAAACTTTTAGAGGTTTTATCCTCTATGTGGGTGCAACAAAAAAACAGATGTTTTGCATGACATCAAAAACAATGAAAGAAACACAAGTTATCGTAGCTTTAGCACTGCTAAGATTTCTTTACAACTGTATATACACTTTGTACTCCTTTTCTATCAAAATGCCATCAGGAAAGCAGTAAAAAGTATCTTCATGTATTCAATAAAACATTTGAAATTGCTAACTTTAGACTATGGAAAAATAAATATTTGCAATGTTATTACATAATAAAAGCACAACAATTATGACACCACACTAGGGGGGAAAACTATTGCAAAACACATCCATTCAGCTTTGATCACTAAAAATAGATGTTTCTATGGTATCAAGAATTAAGAGGGGGTGAGAAAATTTTTTTTATATGGGCCATTTTACAGAATTGGTTCAAAAAGTTTGAAACGTCTTGAAAAAAAAAAAAAGTGTCTTTTTCAAAAAAAAAAAAAAAAAAAGTATGTATGCAAATACACATACAAATTACACAAACGCATACACATTTCTAGTAATAGTGCAGTTATTTTTCTCATATTGTATTTTCAGATATTTTTGGATATCTGTCCCCAAATTTGTACACACTACTAATATATAAATTTAATAAGAAGTCTTATATTGACCTAATAAGATTTTGCTTACAACTACATTGTAAATATATTTTAGTTTTTTTTTTCAGGTAAATTAAAAACAATTAATTTTTAACATTTCAAGTGTGATTTATGAGATTTGTTGTATTTTGAATCCATTTTTCCTTTGTAAAAGGCAAAAAGTTGATCATACTGATTTCAGAGTTAAGGATTCATTAGTTTGAATATACATTGAACCAAAAACTAATCTTAGTTAATAATTTCAGTATACTTTATTTTTGACTAAATATCCCATGTTTCAGTAATAACTGTACATTTTCGGAAGTGACAGCAATGTTTTCGTAGAAATCACATTACAGAATTTTAATTTGCATACTAAAACACTAAAAATGTCCATAACTGTACTAAAATCTTGTTTATTTTCCTCAAATAAAGGATTAAAATCAGCCTCAAACAATGGACTAAAACATACAGTTTCAATAGTGACATGAAAAATGCAGGACACGTTTTTCTACATAAAGTAGATATAAAATATAAAATACAGTTTTTAACTTCACTTCTTAAAAGAATCAAAAAGATACTTTTAAAAACAACAATGAAAAAAATATATTTCAGTAGCATTTTCATAAGTTGTAATTTAGTGGTTTGGGTTCGGGACAGCCATCTCCCAATTGAAAGTACCAATAAATGATGATTTGATATATACAGGTGCATCTCAAAAAATTAGAATATCGTGAAAAAGTTATTTTTTTTGTTTGTAACTTATTTAAGAAACTGACACTTTCATATGTTCTAGATTCATTACATGTAAAGTAAAACATTTCTAGAGTTATCTTAATTTTGATAATTAGAGCTTACAGCTCATGAAAGTCAAAAATCCAGTATCTCAAAATATTACAATATTTCCTAAGATCAATCAAAAAATGGATTTGCAAAACAGAAAAGTTCAAGTTCATTTATGCACTCAATACTTGGTCTGCAGAACAAATTACAGCAAACGACTTGCTCCTAGCACAAATGACAGCATCAGTGAGGTGTGGCATGGAAGCGATCAGCCTGTGGCACTGCTGAGGCTCTATTGAACCTTCAGCTCGTCTGAATATTGTTGGATCAACTGTTTGTCATCTTTCTCTTGAAAATATCCCATAGATTCTCAACGGGGTTCAGGTCAGGCATGTTGGCTGGCCAATCAAGCACAGTAATACCATGGTCAGCGAACCACTTGGAAGTGGTTTTTGCACTGTGGGCAGGTGCTAAAAGGAAATCAGCATCTCTATAAAGCTTGTCAGCAGATGCAAGCATAAAATTCTCCAAAATCTCCTGGTAGACAGCTGCATCGACTTTGGACTTGATAAAACACAGTAGACCAACACCAGCAGATGTCACGACACCCCAAATCATCACTGACTTCAGATACTTCACACTGGATTTCAAGCAGCTTGGATTCAGTGCCTCTCCAGTCTTCCTCCAGACTCTGGAACCATGATTTCAACATTAAATGCAAAATTTACTTTTATCTGAAAACTTTGGACCACTGAGCAACAGTCCAGTTCTTTTTCTCCTTAGCCCAGGTAAGATGATTCTGACGTTGTTTCTGTATCCGAAGTGCTTGGTAGCCCTTTTCCTGAAGACGTCTGAGCATGGTGACTCTTGATGCGCTGACTCCGGCTTCATTCCACTCCTTGTGAAGCTCTCTCAAGTGTTTGAATCGGCTTTGCTTGACAGTATTCTCAAGCTTGTGGTCATCCCTGTTGCATGTGCACCTTTTCCTACCCAATTTGTTCATTCCAGTCAACTTTGCATTTAATATGCTTTGATACAGCACTCTGTAAACAGCCACCCCTTTCAGTAATGACCTTCTGTGACTTACCTTCTTTGTGGAGGGTGTCAATGATTGTCTTCTGGACCATTGCCAAATCAGCAGTCTTCTCCATTATTGTGGTTTCAAAGAACAAGAGACACCTGGACTTTAAACTGTAGGGATGGACATTTAATGAAACTCAAATGTAAATATTCTAATATTTTGAGATACTGAATTTTTGACTTTCATGAGCTGTAAGCTCTAATCATCAAAATTAAAAGAAGAAAACTTATGAAATGTTTTACTTTACATGTAATGAATGTAGAATATATGAAATTTTCAGTTTTTGAAATAAGTTACAAACAAAAAAAATGAACATTTTCACAACATTCTAATTTTTGGAGATGCACCTGTATATTAAGTTTACTAATATATTAAATATTGTGTGTTTCAATAGATAATAGATTTGAATACTTAAATGCTTTTTAAATGTGTTTTTTTGGTTGTGGGACAGCAGTTTGCACCAATTCTGTAGAATGGCCCATATAAGGTCTATACCCTTCTCCAGACCAAATCATGCATTAAAAGCAACAAACACCAACAGTAAAACTGAGATCCCATTTTATTTAGAGGCCTCATTTAATTGATAGGTATGAATTCAGTTTACACAAAACCCTTTAAAAAAAGTCAACATGCAGTGATCACAAGGATAGAAAGAAGAGCCTATAGATTGAGAACAAAGGATTTGAAAATGGTGTCTAGCCCGTACACTTCAAATATTCACAGTGACTCATGTTTCTTTTCTTGTCCGTGTATTCATACAGATTTAAACATACAAGGAAGGCATTGTTCTGACACAGAACAGTCAAACATTAAAAGCTATAGGAATTTGAAAAAACCCTGTACCAAAGTCCAGTTTGACTTGCAGGATCCCAACATGCTGCTTTGCACCTCCATGACCACCTCATAATTTAAGGAGGTGAAGCTTACGGCCAGTTGCGGGGCTCCTTTTTTTTCTGAATCTAGTTTACGTACCAATCGAGGCATATTTTCTGCATGTTTAATGCGGTGGAGACCTGTTCTCTCACCGTCTTTTCAAAACAAATAAATGCAAGACCTGCAGTGGAGATGAAGCTCCTCTCACTGAAGTCTTTGAAAATCTATGTACAGATTACTCCGAGCAATATTTAAAATGTCCAAAAGGAAATTACCAGACCGTCAGGTCAGCTTCTTGTCATTTCTATTAATATGAAAAGAAAAGCTTCTTCGTGAAACCGAGAGAACAGCAGCTTCCTGTGGACACCCTAATACCAGCGTGTGGATGATATTCTTGAGAATCAAAAACAGTCCTTGATATTCACGCAGCTGTGATATACAAAAGATACTGACCTCCAAAATGTACACCTTCCAAACGAAGCCGCATGAAATAAAAGCACTTTACAAAAATGGCTAGTTTTCTTATAAAGTAAGGCACTGCATTAACTTTCACTCTCTGGAATAGTGCTGTTTAGACATAGGCCCCTAAAGCTGCGTGGAACTCGGTGAGACATTGGACGAGCTGTTGGAATTTTGGTCTCTCCTCCGGATCCAAGGCCCAGCAACAGGCCATCACCGCAAATCTGAAACGGAGAACATCTTCAAATAAACAAAACATCTTCTTTTATCAGATCGCTGACTGACGCAGCCATAGCAGGTTAATCAAGGTCTGACGAGACTTATTGGTCTTGATTACATTTGACAGCAACATTTGAAAAGGTCTCGAGTGAAAGTTGAGATCACCTTATCGCTTAGTTTCTATTCAGGCTTTCCAACACACAAGGCAAGCTGTAGAACACATATTCATCACTTATTCTCTAGAGAATAAGAGTGTTAAGCTGTGATCCAACGCTGATTAGGTTTTCCTGCGTTCTCTAAACCGTGTTCCGGCGAGCGCACGCAAGACAATAAATCTCGCTGTGTTTGGGTGACTGACACGGTCAATAGCGTTCGTTGCTTTGTAATTCCTGGCTGGTTCGGTCACCCCGGCTCCGGTTCCCTAGCTATTGCAGGATGCCGATAAGGTTCAGATTGTACGGACTTGCTGTATTCGGATCAAACTGTTCATTTCATTTTCTAACGTTTCAGTTGGTTCCTTCACAAATTAATCAAGATTTAAGAAAGCTGTTGTTATTGATACTTTGGGAGCCTTGCCAGTCACTCAGTAACACAAGTTCACAAGTTTATTTATTTTGCAATAGTGACTCTGTACATGAAAAGGAAGTCTTTTGGAGTAAACAATTATTCTGAAATTGATTCAAATACTGATATCTGAACGAAACTCACAGTTCATCAGGGCAGTTGATGGGTTGTGCTATTCTGTAGCCGTCCTTCAGATAGGCAGCCATCTCGAAGGGGTCGATGTCAACATAAGGAGTCTGTCCCAAGGTCATCAGCTCCCACAGAGTAACCCCAAAAGCCCACTGTAAGGAAACCACACACAAGATGCTCAGACCAGGCTGTGTGATGCACAAATAAACAGACCGTGTTTACAGATCGGAATTTGAATGCAGAAAAATATTCCTATTAGAATCTTCAATTACGAAAGATGGAGTTTCTTGGAGTTTAATATATGGAATAAAAAAGTCGGAATCCAGAAATGTATGACCGAAAGAGAATACATTTAAGCATAATAATTTTTTTCAATTCATGTTTACTAAATCTATTAAAACACTAGCAATTTATTAGTGCTGTTTTTTGAAACACTTTATTTTAAGGTCCAATGCTCACGAGTAACTAGTTGCATACTTGCTGTTTATTAGCACTTACAGGCATTCTGACTAAATTCTAGATCCCTTAATCCGACCTTAAAAACCTTACTAACTAACAATAAGTAGCAAATTAGGAGTTTGAGTGAAAACTCTTAGTTAATAGTGAATGCGTGTTACCCTATTTTTAATACTTTACAATGTGATCAAAAACAAAAACATTAATAAACATTATATTCTAAAACTACATTACAAAGATACTATCCTTAGTTAATAAAAATGACTTGTATAGTTTAAAATGACTGCTTTTAAGTTGTTTATTATCTATTTAAACATTTATTTGAATATAAAATTGTATTTATTAGTCTAAAACCAGTCAAATAAATAACTGGCTTATCTGTATCAGTTCAATTAAAAAATGAGAATAATGACAATTCATGTAATTGCAGAAAAGCATATAAATGAGACTGTTGCAATAAAAAAAAAAAAAAAAAAGAAGAAAAAAAAAGTGCTTCTATCTAGATTTGTTTGAGCCATGAGGTCCCCTTTAGGCCATTTTAGGGCCACTGGAAGTATTCTGGAAACAAAGCATTCCAGTAACACAAAAGAAGGAAATGTAGATTCTTTCCATTGATTTTAGATACATGATACACAGCTTGTTCACAGAGACATTTAAGACGCTTCAAATCTAATAAATAAGAAGCCTTGCCCATTTAACATGCATAAAGATGTTCTACAGCATTAGCTATGTATGGAAGCCAGTTTCCGCCACTAAAAAAAAAAAAAAGAAAAAAAAAAAGAAAAAGGAAATTGTCTTCTAACAGGGTTTTTTTTTTATTCCAGAATTGATATATAAACTCACAACTGCAAGTTATATAGTCAGAACAGCTAAACAAACTCACAATTCTGAAAAAATAAACTCAATTCTGAGAAACAAAGTCAGAATTGCAAGATATAAAACAATTCTGATTTTTCTTTTCTTTTCATTTATATCACAATCACACTTTTTTTTTTCCAGATTTGTACGATATAGGCCTGGTTTCACAGACAGGGTTTAGGTTAAGCCAGGATTAGGCACCATTTAAATTAGGACATCTAAGTAGTTAGACGTAAAAACATTACTGGTGTGTATCTTGAGACAAAAAATAAATAAATAAATAAATAGGCACTGACATATTTTAAGATCAGTTTCTTTCATTTGAAACAGCTCAGACTTACATTTTAGTCTGGGATCACGCTTAAGTCTGTGACACCAAGGGATAAACTCACAAATGCGAGTTAAACTTGCAGTTCTGAGAAATGAAGTCAGAATTTATGTGATATAAACTCGCAATTGTGAGTTATAGAGTCAGAATTGCAAGACAAGCTCACAATTCTGAGAAATAAAGTCAGAACTAAAAAGATATAAACTCAATTCTGATTTTTTTTTTCAAAATTGTAAAACTCAATTCTAAGAAATAAAGTCAGAGCTGCATAATATAAAACAATTCAGATTTTTTTATAATTGCAATTTTGATTTTTTCTCAGAATTGCAAGTTTGTATCTTAAGTTAAGTCAGAATTGTGAGATACAAACTCACAATTCTAAGAACAGTCTTTTTTCCCCATTTATTGGGAGTTTATATCTCAATTCCGAGAAAAAAAAAGTCAGAATTGTGAGATACAAACTCGCATTTGTAAGAAAACAAAAAGTAAAAAAAATTGCTCTATAAATTCTGACTTTGTAACTTCAAACCACATAATTCTGAGAAAGAAGTCAGAACTGTGAGAAAAAGTCACAACCATTTTTTAGAGGAAATGGGCTTTCATAGCTATGAAATAAACTGAAGCGCAAATTAATGTAATTACATCTCTCATAAATAATGTACAAGTCAATCAAGTTGATTAGATGTCGGTCAATAACCTTGGATATAAAAGGCAACACGACTATAAAAAGGTGCATTACTTTCAGTGCAAAGGTGACTATAAACAGCTCAGTATGTGTGTGCCCTTCAGGGAGATGTGTTGGAAAATGCACAACAGTAAAAGTACTATAAAAGTTATGTTTGCGCTTGAGGGCAACACACACTTGACTGCAGCACACACTTGAAATTATCGCTATTCATTAAAAGACAATCAGACCATCTTTTCCTTCTAGACATTTAAAAACAGTCAGGCTTCTTTACATGTAAAAGGATGTTGTCTTCCGCACAATGTGTTTTTTGCTTTTAGGTTGTTGAGAGGCTACAAGAGGGAAATCGGGCACAGATCAAAGTTGACATCGACTGATGATCTGGGATTTTGTCTTATGTCTCAAAGGGTGGGTGGTATCCTGCACTACCGGTCCTTACGGTAAATGAATCTCCGGCGTATCCTAGTAAACAAGTAAATTTCCATACCAGGCCGCTGTTCATCACCAGCTCCTATTGTGTTACTATAAACAAAACCTTAATAATTGTTCCTGGCATGAGGGCAGCACCAGCTACTATTGTTCTGGTTAGATTGAAAGGAGGCAAAGGTCAGATCCCTGACAGGCTTTGGCCCAGTGCGTCATTTATGAGCCGGCCAGGCGGCGTTCAGTACTTCCTGACTGTCTAGGGTGGGTTGTTTCCTTGGCACTTGGAAAGAGACGGACGGGAACGTACAGTGTGTTGCCAGACAAACACAATTTTCTCCCCCATCCACTTCTCTCAGAAATACAAGAATGTGCCAGAAGTTGGCTTTGCTATTTCCAATGCTTGAGTTTGCTTAAAAAAATAGGTCACCCAAAAATGCAAATTCTGTCATTATTTACATCTATATTATTTACATATTGTTTAAGGCACAAATTAAGGATGTGTTCACACTTGCAATTCAGGTCAATTGGTTCATTTGGTCCAGAACCAAAAGGAAAATGACACATTTGGTCCTGGTCCACTTAGCATTCCCACTGGCATTCTTGACAGTGAACCTAAAGGCACAGTGATACGTTCACAACCTGATTGGAACTCACCGAACACCCCAAACAAAACACGGGGCAGCCGAGTCCCTTGAGCAAGGCGCCGAACCCCAAACTGCTCCCCGGGCGCCGCAGCGATAGCAATATGGCTGCCCACTGCTCCGGGTGTTTGTTCACTACTCACTACTGTGTGTGTGCACTTGGATGCGTTAAATGCAGAGCACAAATTCCGAGCATGGGTCACCATACTTGGCCACGTCACATCCTTTCCTTCCTTCCTTCCTTTTCAAAAGGTGTGTTCCACTTGTAAAGGTGTATGCCAAAGTACCCATTCACTGATCGGTCTGCTCAGCGCACTTTAAAGGAACACTCCACTTTTTTTGAAAATAGGCTCATTTTCCAACTCCCCTAGAGTTAAACGGTTGAGTTTTACCATTTTCGAATCCATTCAGCCGATCTTTTAGCGTAGCTTAGCATAGATCATTGAATCTGATTAGACCGTTAGCATCTCGCTCAGGAATGACTGAAGAGTTTTGATATTTTTCCTATTTAAAACTTGACACTTCTGTAGTTACATCGTGTACTAAGACCAACGGAAAATGAAAAGTTGTGATTTTCTAGGTATGGCTAGGAATTATACTCTCATTCCAGCGTAATAATCAAGGAACTTTGCTGTCGTACCATGGGTGCAGCAGGCGCAATGATATTACGCAGCGCCTGAAAATAGACTAACTTCCATCAACATAACCAACGTGACCACCTGCTTGCACAGGGAGACTATTTTCAGGCGTTACGCAATATCATTGTGCCTGCTGCACCCATGGTACGGCAGCAAAGTTCCTTGATAATTACGCCAGAATGAGAGTATAGTTCCTAGCCATATCAGCCTAGAAAAACTTTTCATTTTCTGTCGGTCTTAGTACACAATGTAACTACAGAAGAGTCAAGTTTTAAATAGGAAAAATATCAAAACTCTTTTTGAGCGAGATTCTAACGGTCTAATCAGATTCAATGATATATGCTAAGCTATGCTAAAAGTGCTACCGCCAGACCCGGAGATCAGCTGAATGGATTCGGAAGCTGTAAAACTGAACTGTTTAACTCTAGCGGAGTTGGAAAATGAGCCTATTTTCAAATTAAAGGGAAGTGTTCCTTTAAAGGAGAAGTCCACTTCCAGAACAACAATTTACAGATAATGTACTCACCCCCCCCCAATATTAATTTTCATTCATTTTACAGTGCAAATGTTTTACAATATATGGCTACCGCTGTCTTTGTTATTATTATTATTATTATATTCTAATTTGTCTG
>JAHKKF010534760.1:16902-29758 GCA_019740295.1 Labeo calbasu
TTCATTATTACATCCAGCAACACAACACCTCAATCGCTCAATTCTTGTCTAACTTACATCCCTGCTCCGGCATCAAAACATGGAGGTTGGACTGTTACAACTGATCTGAGGTAAGACGCCCGTGTCAATCAACTATCGTGGGAGCGGCCTCTGTCGGTGCGATGCCACGATTTGAAAAAGGGGATATTATTTTGACAGATTAATTAAAAACCACTGCATTGATTTTTATCATTATAGGGTAGACTTGTACATACACTGCCAACATACATTAATGTTCAAACAACATGTAAAAGTGAACTTAGCACCTGATGACCCCTTTAATTAATAAAATTGAATTTACCGTTAAAAAGAAAAAAAAGAATTTGGAAAAAAATAAAACAGATTTCATAAGGCCCTACCCTAGGGTGTTAACTTTTACAAACAGGTCTCAGGGTCATTGCATACTGGCTCCATCCAGCTGTTTGATCAGCATTTGGTGGACAGGGTACAAGACCCTAAACCGGTCTAATTATACAGTGCTCTCTTAAGACCAACTACTCATTCAGACAGAGCCATTTTAAAAGTATGTAGTTTTGCACAACCCTAGAAGGCAGGAAACAGACACACATCTAAGATTCAGTTCAGGTGAGAGGTAAAACCTTTGGCAGTAAATACTAAAATAAATCATCCACTTTCAATGCCAAAATGCAGGGTGTTATCTGAAGCATGTGTAGTTTACATGATTTATGTTTTCCCCCCAAAAAATAAAAATAGACAATTGTGCACTGAAGCATGAAGCATAACAACTAAAACACCGCCATAACAAGCTTGGTCTTGAATAGGAAAATTTGATAGCTTAAAGCACCCATTTTACCATTTTAAGAACACACTGATCTGACTGATCGAATATGTGTAATCTTGTCTTTGAAGAGGGTTCAGTGGCAGACCGCCCAGGGTTAATACCACAAAGGCTCGATTGTGAACAGCAAACTACTGTAAAGCACCCATCATAGAAAGTTCACTCGATGTTGACAGAGTATCTGCACAATGAATTCACTGTTCAGAAGAAAGCAATTAAATCAGGATAATCTGAACACTCCAGGTGTTTTGCTGGAGGGTCTCTAATATAAACACCTGCCTCCGACTGATTTATTGCTAACAGCAGGAGGAGTGTCATTGCACTACTTAGTATTAGCTAAATTCACACAGCTCAAAAATTACTCAGTGCCAACATGGATGCAGTTTAAATGTTGCATGTTCTGGTTTTCTCAACTAAAAGCAGAGCAACGAAGCAGTGTGTGTATATATGACTACCAATTATGGGTAGTTCTTTGTTTTACTTGACGCCTCAAAGCACAAATATCATTTAAAAATAAAATAAAATACATTTGGTAGTCTTACCTGTGGGTTGTTGGCTTCAGCAAGCTTACATTGGCGCAGAAAAAGCTTAAGATTTCCCCAGTTCATATAGGGCAAAAGGACCATGGGCTTCTCACCATCTTCTATACACACGTGGCTGATGGGTAACAGGTTCCTAAGAGTGAAGAGGCCAAGGATAGACAGGTTAAACTTTGTTGGTGTAGGTAAAAGGACACATGGCAGTAAAAGGCCAAGATTCCAAACACATTTCTGCAGAAAAACGCAAAACAAGTACACAACGAAACACAATTAAAACAAGAATTAGAGAAATGACTTACTGTTAGATTCCCACTAGCAATGTTAAACAAAGTAGACAGGAAGTGAAATGTTACCCTAAGGTAGTATTAAAACTATTTTCGACCAGTGAATCATTTCTGACAAGGAAAATTTGAAGTCATGGGCTACGCTGACCGTTTAACCTCAGACACGGGTCTGCGTGACTGCAAAGCTCGGAACGCTCAGCACAGGATATGGGTCTGAGCCCATCCCAAAAGGCAACCAAGCGGGAAACAGAAAAATCTAAACAAAATGTTTGACCTCAGGGTTGTTGTACTGCCGCTTTATTAATATCGGGAAAATTAATCTTAATGAAGATGAAGTGATATTACATGAAGTGGACCTAAATAAAAATGCTAACGGAGGATTACAAAAAAGTATTCAGTTTAAAATTTCATTTTCATTGCAGTTTATGTCAACAGTATATTTATTTTGTTTTCGTAGGTTGCAGTAGATTGCATTAATAAACAGATAACCCATGACTAATAAAAGGTTGATATTTACATTCTATTTTTTTCTAATTAAAATAAAATAAAAGACTAAAAACAAAATGCCACCAGTGAATTTAAGCATCACACTATTATAATGTACAATAAAAAATTGATTTAAACATTCAGTAAAGATTATATTTAACTGTTCAACAATGGCAACAACTATTTTTTCTTTAAAAAATCAACTTTACACTTAAAGGAACACACCACTATTTTTGAAAATAGGCTCATTTTCCAACTCCCCTAGAGTTGAACAGCTGAGTTTTACCGTTTTCGAATCCATTCAGCTGATCTCCGGGTCTGGCGGTAGCACTTTTAGCATAGCTTAGCGTAGATAATTGAATCTGATTAGACCGTTAGCATCTCGCTTAAAAATTACCAAAGAGTTTTGATATTTTTCCTATTTAAAACTTGACTCTTCTGTAGTTACATCATGTACTAAGACCGACGGAAAATGAAAAGTTGCGACTCTAATTGTCGTACCATGGGTGCAGCAGGCGAAATGACATTACGCAATGCCTGTGCAAGCAGGTGGTCACGTTGGTTATGCTGACGGAAGTTAGCCTATTTTCAGGCAGTGCATAATATCATTGCGCCTGCTGCACCCATGGTATGGCAGCAAAGTTCCTTGATTATTACGCCAAAATGAGAGTATAGTTCCTAGCCATATTGGCCTAGAAAATCACAACTTTTCATTTTCTGTCGGCCTTAGTACACAATGTAACTACAGAAGACTCAAGTTTTAAATAGGAAAAATATCAAAACTCTTTGGTCATTTTTGAGCGAGATGCTAACGGTCGAATCAGATTCAATGATCCATGCTAAGCTATGCTAAAAGTGCTACCGCCGGACCTGGAGATCGGATGAATGGATACGAAAACGGTAAAACTCAACTGTTTAACTTTAGGTGAGTTGGAAAATGAGCCTATGTTCAAAAATAATGGCGTGTTCCTTTAAGACTCACTTAAAATCACTCTAAGGGAAATGACTGGTAAATACAAATAATTTCTAATATATGTTGATATTAGATAACTAATGTGGTACCAGTACTGTAGACCTATATATTGGCATATAATAAACGTGACCCTGGACCACAAAACCAGTCGTAAGTAGCACGGGTATATTTGTAGCAATAGCAAATAACACATTGTATGGGTCAAAATAATCAATTTTTCTTTTATACCAAAAATCATTAGGATATTATAGATATTAAAGATCATGTTCCATGAAGATATGAAAATTGAAAATTTCCTACCTTAAATATATCAAAACTTATTTTTTAAATAGTAATATGCATTGTTAAGGACTTCATTTGGACAACTTTAAAGGTGAATTTCTCTACATTTAGATTTTTTGCACCCTCGGATTCCAGATTACAAATATTTCTATCTCGGCCAAATATTGTCCTATCCTAACAAACCATACATCAATGGATAGCTTATATAGTCAAGAAATTGACCCTTATGACTGGTTATGTGGTCCAGCATCACAAATATCCAGGCCTTGGATCCTTTTGTCAGACACCTAACACCAGAGAACAACTAGTTGTTCGATTTGTGTTTACACTATAGTTTTTATCTTAAAGGGATAGTTCACCCAAAAATGAAAATTCTGTCATTAATTACTCGCCTTCATGTCGTTCCAAAGCCGTAAGACCTTTGTTCATCTTTGGAACACAAATTAACATATTTTTAATGAAATCTGAGAGCTTTCTGACCCTGAATACAACAACGCAACTACCATGTTCAAGGCCCAGAAAGCTAGTAAAAACATTGTTAAAATAGTCCATGTGACAGTAGTTCAACAGTAATTTGATTAAGCTACAAGAATACTTTTGTGAATGAATTTGTGCGCAAAGAAAACAAAAAAAAAAACAACTTTATACAATTCTTTTTTATCCAAAATATCTTCATTTGTGTTCTGGAGAACTAACCCTTTTGGGAGAACTAACCCTTTAATGATAGATTTAGTTAACAATGATATGACAGCACACAGTGATTAACAATGACTCCACAAAGTGATTTATAAAAAAAAGTTAATCAGAAATGGAGAACGTCTAAAACCGCATTCATTTCTATGAAGGAAAGTCAGTAAACAAGAATGCGCTAATGAAGAAAGAATGCAGAGGAAGACACCGTTATTCACACAGCAGAGGAAGTGTGTAGATTAGTAGTCACAGTAGTGTCACAGCTGCAACTGTGGTCATCGTATTGCAGTCACAACATTCAAACTTTACACAATATGCTTCCACTGTGGACAGGGTAATTTACCAATCATGAAAGTATGGTAATTTATTTTTATACATAAGTATATTATGTCATCATTCTCGAAAACTCTAATCAGCATGTGTGTTTGTTGACGTTGGAGGAATTTCTTGTTAAGTGAAGAGAACTACAGATATTACCTGCTCAGTGTATTAAAAAAAACAGTGTTCCCTTTGTAAGGTCCCTGTGATTCACAAACATCTACTGTATATAAAGCTTTGTTCATACATAAAAGGATCTGTTTAAAGGTGAAGGTGTAACTTCTACAGCTAGCATCATAATTACAAAAATGAACACTTTGTGAAAATAGTAAATATAAAACATGATTCCGTACAAAATATGGATGCTCATTTTAACCGGTTAACCGTTCACTGACAAAGAATTTTGACCTGATTAATACAATCAGTTAAACTGTTTAAAAGGTCATTTAATTGTTTTTCAGTAATTTATCAAAATATTTTAAAACGTTTGCTGGACGGCTAAAATAAAATTGCATTTTTGAGCGAAAAAAAAAAGATATATCAGAGGCAGTGAAACATGACGCTGTTGCTAGGTTACCTAACGACTAAGTTGTAGATTTTGGAGAAAAACGATCTTATACAGTTATGGATAAATACTTTAATAATACATAAAGACCTCAATGTCATTAATCCACCGAAGGTCTGTGCGTCGGAGAAGACGACTGAGAATGGCAGCTACTTTTGGCTTAAAAAAAAAAAATAAAAGCACTGATGCAAGTAATATTGCAGAACAGGTCACTGTTATTAGTGGCCGTTTCGTTATTATTGGTAGTATATTGTAAATATTATTCTTATTTACTACTCATTTGAACCCTTTTAACATTTTTTATTAAATACTATTATTACAAACAATCTTATTTATTATTCTTTTTACACTATTACGATTCATAAAGTTTATCATGGTCAAGATCTATTATATAAAGTAACAAGTCTAATTTCACCAGAATATCTTTATTTATATAGCCTATATGACGCACACGCACAGGATCGTGGGAAATCTAAGGCAGCGAAGGATACATCTATGCTGCCTTCAAAATTCAATCAGAAGAAGCTACCCTTCAGAGACAGGAAATGAAGCAGAATTTGAATTCGGACGTGCCTTGACGCCTTCCTGCCTTTGAATGCTGCCTCCGAAGGCAGCATTTCAGAGTTTTCGGACACAGCCTAAAACTAACATTGTGTCTTTGTGTCACAAATCCAAATATTTCCGTATACGAGACGTATATTTAAATTAGGGATGTGCGGGTCTAGTCGACTAAACGCTACAGCTCTTACTAGTCGACACTGAAAATAATAGTCGACAACACGACAGAAAAAAAAACAAAAAAAAACATGATTTTATCATTGAAATTACCATAAGTTTAACGTTACATTTAAAACATTTTAAATAAGTTAAAATTAAAAGTTTGAAAAATAATACAACGTTTTTACCTCAAACCTCGCAGGTCCTTATAGAGACCTCACGACCACGCAAAAGGTGTGGGATTATTTTAAATTAGAAGGAATCTGAAAAGTTTCGTGTAAACGGTGTAATATCAAATTGGCTTACAATAACTCTATTGGAGCAGTGCATAACAGGCTAGCCAAAGCCAGCAAATGTCAATCACGGCATTCACTACAACCTGCCGCCGCTGCGATCCCGTCCGCGCCGTCTATTCCTCTAAACGAAGACCCACTTCGGTGGTGGTGCRGGATGTCCAGTCGCTTTTTAAAAACTCAATCGGCTTGCTTTTCGTTTATCTCTGCGTGCCTGCGACTTCAGTTCCTGCCGAGCGCCTTTTTTCGTAGTTCACCAGACCACATTGATAATTTACTGAACAAAAACGCATGATTAAGTAAAATGGCCATTGTTGCATTGTTTTGTTTTTAAACGACATAGCCTGCATGACGTAAGGTTTCAAAAGCTGTTTTAATGCTATTCCTTGATAAACATTTCTGTTGTTTTTGACTTGTGTTTTAATGTTGTCTAACATTAAATGAAGATGAATAATTCTGTCAAACTATTGATTGAGTTTAGATTGTTCTGTATTTCCCCAGCTGATTTGAATAAATAAGCTATGCAGTGGCTGACGTTAAGTGTACGCTCTTCTTTTGTTTCCTTTTTAACGACCGCCTAAAAATAAATGATGATAACGCGAGGCAAGCGTACGGCAAGTGGAATTCATTGAGGGATTTGACAGTGTGATTTATAGATAAGTATTTCAAATATAGGCTATTATATACATGCACATACATAGGTTTTTTTCTTGCCATCTGTTGGAGGTATCTTGCTTTTAGACTAGTCGGATACAAAACTTGTTTAAACGACTATCAAATTAGTCGTTGCGCACATCCCTAATTTGCCAAAATATTATGTAAACCTGGTTTTGTAGGGCAGTACGTTGGTAATTAAGCAGTGTGATTATTTTATTATGATAATGGAAAGGTTGCAGTGTTAAGTTAGTAATGCTTAACTGTGCGCGGGGCTGCGGCTCCGGCGCAATCACTTGATTTTTTTCCTACTAACAGTGGAAACGACTCCTACTACACTGTAAAAAATAAAAAAACAATTTGCTGAGTCAGCTTAAAATAATTTGTTACCCTGCTGCCTTAAAATTTTAAGTTCAGTCAACTAAAAAAAGTTTAGTCAAATTGAAATGTTACGTTGTACTAAGTAACAACTTAGATATTTGCGTTTGCTAAACTTAACAGATGGGTAAGTAACCCAGCTGCCTTAAAATTTTAAGTCGATTCAACTCAAATATCTAAGTTGTCACTTAGTATAATTTAACATTTCAAGTTGAATAAACTTTTTTTGAGTTGACTGAACTTAAAATTAAGGCAGCCAGGTTACAAATTATTTTAAGTTGACTCAACAAATTGTTTTTTTACAGTGTAAACTAATTTTGGTATATATATATATAGACACTTATCCTCTTTTAAAATAATTAAATTCTAATTTAAAATAATCGTTAAAATAATTGTTGGTTAACGGTTAATAATCAGTTAGTGAGCGTCGGCTGTCAGTTAGGAAAAATAACCGAAATGAACGTCCCTAGTACAAAACTCACAGTAAAGGTGCAATACTGTGATATGGCAGATTTTTACAACAGAGCAAGTTATTTAAGTGTTAAGAAAGCAGCACGTGGTAGCTACAACTCACCTGTGGTGAAGGCCCCGTAGTTTACAGCTTTCTGTAAGCATCATGGTCACCTGTACCTCTGAGGCATGATCTGCAAAGCCAAATGCAAGAACAAAGAGTCAGGGATGTGTGACGCAAACCTGGACAACCCAATTGTGAGGGAAACCTGACAAATCAAGTCTTCTCTGCTTTCCACACACTAATCAAAATAAGGACGTGACCCCTCAAACATCTGGAAAAAGACAGATTCCAAGCAGAACTAAAGGACAAACTCAGTGTCAGAGTAAAAGGATTGTGTCATTATTTCCTTAAAATCACACTCTTTCCATTAAACACAAAAGGAGAAATTCTAAATAATGAGCTGGTTGCTTTTTTTCCATGCAATTACAATAAACATGAACTATAGCTTTCAAAGAGGTTTCATATGGCATATAAACTACTTCTACGAAGCATTTAAAAAGCCGTGTCAGCATTTTTGGAGCCCCAGTAGTCATTTACATTCATTATAATGAAAAAGACATCCAGGATATTCTTAGATTCACCATTCGAGTTTTAAAATAGAAAGTAAGCCACAGAGGTTTGTAATGAAATGTGGGCAAGCAAATAATTTTCTGTGTGAACTATCCATTTAAAAAAACATTAAATCAAATCAAGTGAACGCTCCGTTGGATCTTGTTAGGCAAGTCCTTGTTAGTAAAAGGTGCACGTAGGTCCCGAACAACCCTCCACCTTGCACGCGAGAAAGTCTGATTGCTTTAAAAGCAGACTCCTTTTCAGTCTCGCAGACTGCTGGCTGAGCGAACATTTAGAATGAGTTCACAGAGGTCTGGTTTTATCTTGGAGCACAGCTTTTGACGGATGCTTGGAGAGTATGGGTAAAGAGTATTGTTTCCTGTCCCTTGGGCAAGGGCCGGGGTGGAAATCGAACGGCTTGGCACAGCAGATGCTGGTACAGTGGTATTGTCTGATGGTTGGCACCAGTCCTGCGCTGGATAAACAGGGCACGGGGCAAATGAAGGGGTGACCACTGTGACGGGAAGTGCTGAAGTTTCTCATGGCATTTGCATTTTCTAGAGAAACTGACAACTATATAATCAATATAGATTCGTTATTGTATTATGAACTTTAGAACTTCACAAAGAGGCTCATTATCACAAACAATCCCTCTTGATTTTCCAGAGAAAATAATTCTATTCAATCATGTTGGGAAAGTTATTTTAAATGGTTCATTTTAGAGTACTGCACTCAAGGGAGATATCAAATGAGAGTTAAACGAAAAGATTTACCTTTAACTGCTTTCACAAAGACTTGTTTCTCCTTGCTTGGGTCCTTTTCGTCAAGCAGGACTCCGTGAAAAATGCGGCCAAAGGTCCCTGAGGATTATGAAAAACATATGTATGTTGCTATATGTCATCCACCAGTAGTTTCACTGCATTTTTTTGCCATAAAACAACATCCCAACTTCTACATGGTGAAAATCACAGCAGGTCTGAACAGGTATCCTGATGACCTCAGAGAACAAACATAGCATGGATTTACCAGCAGGCGCAGGACAGTCTCTCACCTTCCCACTGCTGCTCTACAGCCAGTCAGACCTAACTGCAGTTCCCATAAGCGCAGATGACACTCGAGAATGTAATGGATCAGTGCATCTTACAGAGCAGTGGACCTCAGAGTAGGGTGACTTAGGGGTAGCGTTACTAATGCTAGGGGCCAGCGCCGCATTATCTGCTACTCTTCTCTCTTATCTGATCCGTTTTCCTTTCTCTTGCTGCCATGCTTGTTATAACATGCCAGTTTATCTCAAGCCAGCTTGCTGACGTAGAGGCCTGCTTTAATTCCTGCTGGTGACTACTGTTGAGTTGTCCTCTATTTAAATAGGAACACAATGAATGCAAACATATCATAGACCAAGTGTCAAAAGAGCTTCAGGAAGAAAGGTGCGATATTTGTCATGCGTGTTCCTTTCAGTAATTTGCTGAGCAAAGGAACATCATGTTCCATGGATGGTGTGTTTCTTGGTTGCAATGCAGAACTTGCAAAAATTGCATCTAACCTTCCAAAAAAAAAAAGTATACACATTGCATTATACATTATGCAACTGGGTTTCCGTTATAGCTTTCAGTCGCTTTAGGCAGTTTATGATGAACTGGTTAAGTGGAAGGAAAACTGCAGTCACACTTGAGACAAGTCACAGTCATTATACTAAACTTCGGGGAGAATTTCTTGGTAGGAAGACGTCTTTAATGGTTGCTTAATTTTTGCCAGCACTGAATGTCCTAAGACGTAACATGCACTCTGTTTTACAGAGTGCCCAGCTCTGTAATAGCACAGACCTTACATCATTAGACCCAAAACGTACTCTACCCAAGTACGTGAACAGTGATGCAAGATCATTCTGATCTGTATTGCTGTGTTCTGAAAAGTTCACAAGTTAGACATTCCTAGCTCTTCTTGTTTTCAATAAATCAGTTGGACCATTTCAAAGAACAGTCAATGATCTGCAATGATGTCAACTAGATATCATACTTACAGCTCAATAGGAACTAATGACCTAGATAATGTAATGATTACATAAGATTTTATTTCTTGTTTTTATTTTAAGATTTCCTATAAACACTTGCACACATTTACAGTGCGTTTATTAAATCTGCATGTCATTTGTGCTACTCCTGGTATTAACACAAAACACTCAAAACGGGGGAAACAAAACCCTAAACTGCTGTTAGCATGCATTTTATAATCTATTCTAGCCTGTAATAAAAACATTAACAATTCTGATATGTCATTCAAAATGGACTTTAAAGCAGTGCATTTCCTGTTTTCTTGTTTGTTTGGTTTTTTACTTATTAATGATTGATTACAGCAAATAGAACATCTATAGCACAGCTGCACATACCACTTATTTAATTCTCAATTTTTTTTCTATTTACATTTACGTTTGTGTATTTTTTTATTCTCATCTTATTTTTATTGTCTGTGTGTTGTTGTCTTTCTGTACTGGAAGCTTATGACACTAAAACAAATTCCTTGTATGCGCAAACATACCTGGCAATAAAGCTCTTTCTGATTACTTTTTATCCTAATAAACAACACCTAAACTGTAGTTTAAAACTAATGATTACTTTTACACTAAGTTTTTTGAAGAATTCTCTTCTGCTCACCAAGCCTGCATTTATTAGATCCAAAATATTATTCTAATTCTATCTGAATATATTTTAAAATGGAATTTATTCCTGTGATCAAAGCTACATTTTCAGCATCATTACTCCAGTCTTCAGTGTCACACAATCCTTCAGAAATCATTCTAATATGCTGATTTGCAGTTCAAGAAACACTTTATTACTGTTATTATTATTATCATCAATAGTGATGAGTTGAGTACATTTTTTTCAGGATTCTTTGATGAACAGAAAGATCCAAAGATCAGCATTTCTCTGAAATAAATAGCTTTTTTAACATTATACACTACGACATTCAAAAGCTTGGAGTCTAAACTGTATAATTTTTTATTTTTTTTTTTTTATCTTTTTTTTTTTAAATAGAAATTAACACTTACTTAGCAAGGATGCTTTAAATTGATCAAAAGTGATGATAAAGACATTTATAATATTACGAAAGATTTCTATTTCAGATAAATGCTGTTCTTCTGAACCTTCTATTCAAAGAAACCTGAAAAAATTAAACTCAGCTGTTTTTAACATAATAATAAATATTTTTGGAGCAGAAACTCAAATATTAAAATGATTAGAATGATTTCCAAAGGATCATTTGACTGCAGTAATGACGCTAAAAATTCAGCTTTGAAATCACAGGAATAAATTACATTTCAAAACGTATTTAAATAGAAAAGTTATTTTAAATAGTAAAAAATATTTCTAATTTTACCAGTTTCCTGTACTTTGGATCAAATAAATGCAGGCTTGGAGAGCAGAAGAGACTTCCTCAAAAACATTAAAAATCTTACCGTTCAAAAACTGATGGAGTACCTAGTCATTTATATTTATGATACATTTAAAAAACGTACTTAAATCAGCTTACTGTTTATATTATTGCTGCTTCTGATATTCTCTAATTTTGGTCTTGAATTAAACATGAAACAAAAAGATTTAATAATGCTTTGCATATTCAGTTTTGAACATATAAACAAAAATAGCGGTAGCGTTAAAAAAATGTTGATTTCTCTCTGTGCTTCACACATAACTATCGTATGGTTTTACAAAATGTCTGAACCACTTTCATAATACTTTCAAGTTGCGTATTTTGTCATTTTAGAGCTTGACAGCTCTCATTTTTTATTCACCCTCAATATATGGAAAACAGCAGCAAGGATGTTCTTCAAAAATTCACTTTTTGTGTTGCACAGAAGAAAAGGTAATACGGTTTGGGACAATAAAAGGGTAAACAGACAGTTTTTCATTTTTGAGTAAAAGGAGCCACACGCTTGTGTTTTTGGCCTAATTACCACATAAAGCAACAGTATCAAATATTTAATAAGTAAAAGAACTTAGAAATTTGTGCTTCAAATAAAGGCCATTCAAATAAAAATTACTGAGTTGGTCATAAAAACACACAAAAGCAAATGGCCCTTCAAAAAGGATTAATCTGACATCCCCCCAAATGTCCAATAAAATTGGCTTAATCAGATTAACCAGCTTTAGCTGGCCAAGTCAGCACTTAAAACACAACACAAAAAACCCTTATAAATAATAAATCAGCTTCATCAAGCTTGCGGCCACACGTACATGATGGAAAAAAGATGCTATAGAGGGGAATTACTGCATTGAGATTTTGCAAGAACGCGAGTCAAATAAGGCGGTTTCTCGACGAAGGGTTTTGTTTATGTTTTATAGCTTTATGTGACTAATGACACTTGTGTCAACATCTTCTGTGCAAGCCCAGAGCTGAGCTGGCACCAGGCCCAGCAGAAAGCTTTTCTGTTTGGACTCCAATTTAGTGCTTGAGTGCAGATTTCCCGCTGGAGCTCAGCTCTTGTGTGATCCAACAAAATTATTTTGCAGGGGGAAGTGTCTAACCTCAAACTGAGCGGCCAAATGACGCGTTTGTTCGCCGTGATGCAATTTCAGTTGAACTAGTCGCTCAAAAGAACCACTATTAGAAAGGCGGACGTCTCAATGGCACTGAGGTGGACAGAATACTAAGAATCGAGTCTTTCAAACACCCAATATTAACTTGCTGTGGTTTCCATGTGCGTCTATAGGGCTTGTGGGATTAGATACCTTCATGTAAGACGTCTCTGAGTGTGACTCTCTCTCTGGAGATTGC
>JAHKKF010534761.1:0-18379 GCA_019740295.1 Labeo calbasu
TAAATGCAACAAACTACCCTGCAAAAATTACTATTATTAATTTATTAGTAAAAGAATGTAAAAATGCTACAAACCTATTTATTGGTTAACGGCAAGTTCCCTTACTATATACGGTGAAAAACTGTGACAGACATTTGATGTATATTTACAGTAAAACAGTTTTTGGAAGTGGAAATTGCACTGCATAATTTACAGTGAAAAAGCATAAATTAAAATTCTCAGAATTCCTTGAGTTACATTTCAAATTTAATGTTTTTTTGTGGAAAAAATTATTCTTTTTCTTGTTTTTTTTTTTTGTTTGTCTGTTTGTTTTTTGTTTTTCATCAGTTATGTTTATTAGGGCTGTATGTTACATCTAATGTTGTTAAATGAATGTTTATTGAATTATTTCAGTATCATATGTGTTTCCATGATGGTGTTTAGTATCTGTGTGAATGACACTGTGCACCTTCTGCCATTTTTTTACCGTAAATTTCACTGAAGTTTATTTCACAGGGTATCTGGTCCATACTCCAACTCCAAGTAGGTGGCAAAAGAAAATGAAAAAAAAAAAAAGTGTGCAGACGATGTACTGTGTGGCTACCACTGCCACACACAATCATATCAGAGGAGATGACAGGCAAAACAAATTAAATTAAATTAAATTAAATAAAAATGAAGTTGACTGATAGCATTATTTTATGTTTTATTATAGATATCATCATAATTTTGTTATTGTGAATTATTTTGGCCACAATAACCTTGATATTGTGACAGCCCTAGCATTAACTATAAAGTACCAGTTCCAATCTGATTAGATTGTAACTTTATCTGAAGTTCCAGGTCATTAGTGGTATAATCAATTTCAGATAATCTTGTCTCAGAAAAGCAGATAAAACTGTGTTGGTCACTTTAACTGTCAATCAGGCTGTGAACATCGTGCTTGGTTAGAACAAGCTGCAATGAAGGCCAAACATTCTTTGGCAAACCAAAAGCCAGGCTAGACAAGTCGGGTTTTGTATACTTATGAAGCATTAAAAAGTGTTCAATTCATTTTTGAGTTAACAAAAAGTATGTTTGTGAATATATACAGTTCAGGTCAAATTTTGCAGAATCTGGAAAATGTTAATTATTTGACCAAAATAAGAGGGTTAATACAAAATGCATGCTATTTTTTATTTAGCACTTACCTGAATAAGATATTTCACATAAAGGATGTTTACATATAGTCCACAAGAGAAAACACTAGTTGAATGTATAAAAATTACCCTGTTCAAAAGTTTACATACACTTGATTGTATGTAAATTTTTATTTTTCCTTTGTTTGTCCTGAACCATTAAACTCCCCATTGTTCTTCGGAAAAATCCTTTATATCCTACAAATTCTTTGGGTTTCAGCATTTTTTTGTATTGTGCGGCGTCGGCGCAATCACTTGATTTTTTTTCCAGTGGAAACGACTCCTAGTCATACAGATAATCGAAACTGTAAATGGTTTGCTTTTATTTGTGTACATTCAAAATAAAAACAAATTTTTGCGCTTTTGTAAAATAATACAAATAGGATGCCGCTTTCAGCCATTTTCCTTTCGCACAGCACAAAAAATAAACCAAAGCTCTGCATACTAGCTACTTGTTGCACAGTTTTTTCTTCCGTTTTAATTACATAAAAATATTTGTTGTATATGGGCTGCAGGTGCCTGATGTGATGTGTCCATGTGAATCCTCAAGTTCTGTTGTTTGCCGCTTTTTGCGCATTTAAAATGAATCCCTGGGAAACTAATTTTGGTATTTTTAACGGGTCACAGACAGTTAACGAGTGTCGGCTATCAGTTAGAAAAAATAACCAAACATCCCTAGTCAGTACTAAATAAAATGCATTTTGTATTAACCCTCTTATTTTGGTAAAATAATTAACATTTTGCAGATTCTGCAAGGTGTATGTAAACTTTTGACCTTAACTGTATTATAATATGGTGTGATAGAAGAACATTTGATCCATCGAAACAATATGACTAAGGTTGTACCTGAAAGCAGCGCAGCCCCAAGCACCGTGCTTATCTGTGAGGATGTTTACAATCTTCTGGATGAGCTGGGTGGATGTGACATGATCCCGGTACTTGGCGGCCCTGATCAGGTGATCGCACATCTTCTCCTCATCACGTTTCTCAGCGGCATACTGAGCACATTGAGACTGCAGACAGCAGAAAACAGGTCGTAAGTAATTATACTCAATTAACATATTGCTACAATCCAACACATGTACAGTATGTCACATACATACAAGTTACTTAAAGACACAAGTGTGTTCCTGTGCTACTTTTACCTGAGGAGAATGTTGTCCATCAGACCGGGTGTAGAAAACAAAGCACACTACATCATTAGAGTGTGTGTTGACGCCTGAGCGCGTCTGTGTGTGTGTGTGTGTGTGCGCGCGGTAACTCCATACACACAGGAAACAAATGGAACTCTGGGTCATTTCCAGCCTGTTGTCACAGTGATTAATAACACTGGACATGTATTTGCTAATGCCTTTGGGCTACGCTAAAAAATGTAGAAACTACCCATAATGCACAAGGAGACATTTTTCTTTGTCAGAATTTGTTATCAGAAAAGCCTTTGAACTCAAACGCGATCCTTTAACAAAGCACCTCACACTGCAAATGTCCCTTTGATATAACTTAAATTCTGTTTTATCTGTTCAAAGTTGAAGAGCAAATGAATAATCCGCCCTTCGTGAAAACCAATGTCCCAATCAGAATCAACAAATCAAAAGATGAGTAACAAAGCTAGTGAGAAGCTGGTACGAATTCGACTCAGAATAAGCAAAAACAGCCCACCAAGCACAAAACAACACAGCTTCATTTTTTTCCCCCGTGCCTCTTATCTGATTCTGATGCAACGTCTAGCAAACAGCAATCAAGTGGAAAGGTTACAGCAACCACTAGAGCTTGTTTTAATGTAATTCCCTCTGCTTCATCCATTGCGTGTTATGGCCCTAAATTAAATTAGCCTTGGACAGCACCCGTCTCAGACAACAAATACAGTAAAGGCAGCGGTCTGGTGCGGCAACGGCGGCAGACGCTGAAGCCTGCCTCGGCAAAGTTAGCGGTAAACGCTCCAAAGTGCCTTCTAATGGGCCCTCCTCTCCAATTTGAGCATCGACTCTTCATGTATGACAGAAAATCCATAGAGATAAATCACATTAGGGGGGCTTCCCTCTCCTAATTATCAATCTGTGTCTCATTTCGCTGTTCTTAACTCTGCAGTGACCTTAAAGCCATGAGAAGAGGATGGCAGAATAAAAGAGAGATAAAAGGTAAAGGGTGAATGTTTA
The DNA here is from genome assembly GCA_019740295.1 of Labeo calbasu. Taxonomy (NCBI): domain Eukaryota; kingdom Metazoa; phylum Chordata; class Actinopteri; order Cypriniformes; family Cyprinidae; genus Labeo; species Labeo calbasu. Next base: position 3,314 of record JAHKKF010534761.1, read on the forward strand.
AATGTGAACCTATTTGGAATGGAAAGAAAGACAGCGATTTGTCTCTGTTCCGTGCGGAAGGTCACGTCTGGGTAAGAAATGGAAAATTCTAGATGGGTAACATTCGTGAAATCATGAAAGAACGGAGGAAAAACGAGCAAAAAAAGGTTCAACGCATTTTGACAACAATAGCAGGTGCTCATAAATATGGCTATTATGAAACCTAATATATTTTTTAAATATTGTAATATTTCAAGACCTTTTAAGTTGAATTTATGAAGCACATAAAATGCAGAATTTGCTCTAAGGGTGCTTTCTGAATCAGAAGAGCAAAAAGAGCAATCATCCATATTTTTTCATTGTTCCATTCAACGACTGATTAACACATTATTAATTAGCTGTCATGAGTTCAAACACTTTGGCATAAACAGGCACTTTGTCAACTAGTGTCAACGGCACCAAATCCCTGAGCTCCATAATGGGTTTCGTAATTTTCATGAACTTCCTGACAAATGGCTTCCTCGCAGCTGAACATACAGGCTGAATTATAGGAAACATTCAGGTGAAATACATAGCAATGACACTATCATCACGTTTGGGGCTGTAATTCTGAAGTGACGTCATAAGACTTTTGGAAACCCAACAAGGTGAACTTAATTCAAAGGGTCTCGCATGTGTTTGGCAGTCTGCTGAAGGGGGAGCCACAATCTCCATTCACAGTGCAGCTGAAGTTGAAGCCATAGAGGCAGAAACAAAACCATGAAAGCGATGTGTTTATGACTTCAGACAGAGTAATCATCCACATCTCCAAATGTTCTGTGTTCTGGGGAACTAGATCAGACAGGGTCAGCACTCATTTCCTTCAATGGACTACACCCATGACAAACCGTTAGAGCCATATTATTGTAAAAAATCTGTATAGTCTACAGTACTAGGTCTAAAACTATTTATTTAGCAAGGTCCAAATAAAATGTTTTTGAGTGTAACAAATGTAAGCAACAGCATTATAATATGTCACCTTGGACCCCAAACCAGTCATAAGGGTCTTTTTTAATTTTTTTTTTTATTTAGATTTATAAATCATATAAAAGCTGAACAGATAAGCTTTCCACTGTATGTATGGTTTGTTAGGACAATATTTGGCCTAGATATAACTATGGAATCAGAGGCCAGTTGTCCAAATGAAGTTCTTGCATATTACTAATCAAAAATTAACTTTTGATATATTTATGGAAATAAAATGTACAAAATATCTTCATGGAATATGATCTTTACTTAATATCATACAGATTTTTGGCATAAAAGAAAAATTTATAATTTTGACCCATATAATGTATTGTTGGCTATTGCTACAAATATACCCATGCTACTTACGACTGGTTTTGTGGTCCAGGGATGTTATAACATATTACTTATTACAAAATATTTAAAATATATTTATTCAAAATTCAAAACCAAAAACAAATTGAAGCTGTTAAACTTAACAAGATTAAATATGTTTAACACATTTTTAAGAACATCCTGTTTCCACCACTAAATAAAATACATAAAAAAATTGTGAGTTTCACGAATTGTGAAATTGCGAGATTTTATCTTACAATTCTTTTTTTCTAGCAATTGCAAGTTTACATTTAGCAAATTTTCTCAGACATGCTTTGTACAAACTTGCAATTCTGACTTTTTTTCTCAGAATTGTGAGAAATCAACTCGCAATTGTGAGTTTTAAAGTCAAAATTGTGTGATATAAATTAGCAATTCAGGTTTTTTCCCAAAATTGCATGATATAAACTCGCAATTGCGAGTTATAAATTCAGAATAGAGGGATACAAACTTGCAATTCTGACTATTTTTCTTGAAAATGCAAATTTGTATGCAATTCTGACTTTTTTCTTAGAATTGTGAGATATAAACTTGCAATGGTGAGTTTTAAAGTCCAATTTTGAGGGGAAAACAGTCAGTTTTCCCCAAAAAAAGAGTTTTTATCTCACAATTCCTATGTGATAATAGTAACTGCATGTTATAAGGTCATAACTGCGATATAAACTCTGAGAACAAAAATGACAACTGAGTTTATATCTAGCAATTCTCACTTTATTCTCACTCAGAATTGCAACTCGCATTTCTGAGTTTTTTGCACAACTGTGTGTGTGCAATTCTGACTTTATAACTTGAAATTGCAAGTTTACATCTAACAATTCTGAGAAGAAAAAAGTCAGAATTTTCAGATAAAAAGTCACAATTACCTTTTTTTATTTTTTACTCAGTGGTGGAAATGTGCTTCCATAGCATCCATATACTAGTAAATTATTGAGAGACTCTCTTCATGGGTAATCCATTTATAAATAAAAATTTGTTTATCAATTCTGTTCAGGACATTTAATAAAACTGGTCATTCACATTTTTTATTTTTATTTATTTGTTGCTTATTATTTTATGGTGAAGCTCAACTTAAGTAATAAAAAATATAAATATGCACTGTGTCACCCATACAAATTACAGAGCCTGCTAATTATACGTTGTATAATTATATTATATGTAAATAAATGAACAACATCTTTTACAAGTAAGGTACTGCCTTTTATATGTCTCTAGAAAAGGGTATTTTAACAAACCGCATTAGTTTCTTAATTTTTTAAATGTGTGTGATGCTGCATCCACGGCAATAGCTGTTAGTATAAAATGCAGGCCTATTGTTCTATAGGCCAGTTGAACAAAAGTCACTTATAAATACGTTCAGCAAATTCAGAATTTATAGCTAAACAAAGCACAATAACATACCGGTAATTACTATTTACTATCGCTAGCAGATCCGATGTTTCTCCGTAACAAGATATGAACAATCATGGGCGGCAGTTTTACCCTCTCCTCCCTAAACAGAGCAGCAAGGTTAAACAAAATAATCATCATCTGCCAGGGACCAGAACTCATTATGTTCCATCAGCCCCCGTGTATGCGAGTTAGTTAGTGTGACACGACACGGCCAGGCGTGCATGTAAGTCTACACATTACATACGCAGTGAAAGGCTCGCGGTGTTTCTCCGAGAGCGCGTCTAAGCTGTGAAAACAGTAGGGATCTTGTTAAACTGCTTGATTTGCACTCTGTTGACAGTGAAGTACACAGCACCGTGACTATCATCTTCCTCTCCTCGCCAGTCCGTCCCTCAGGGTTTCATTTACACCAGGAAACTGTCCTACTGATGCCTCTGTCCTTGCAGCATCTAAGGGAATGCAAATACAGTGCGGAGGATATGCATGCAGAAACAAGAGAAACAAAATGAAAAACGAGCGCATGCCATGTCGTTCGGCCAATCAAATTCAAGAGATTTTCATTGCACTTGATCTTTTGACCCACATTCTTTCCAAATTTAAAGTCACCGAGTAAAAACTGTAGCCAGGGGAATTCAGACAAAAGCAAGCTGGGAAAGGGAAAAGTGACAACCAGGAAAAATGACGGCTTAAAAGTACAATAGCGAACAAAAGTCACAGAATGACAAAGGCTGACAGGCACTTCAATTCTGGAGCGATACTGCTGTCAGCCAACGCCTCTATGTATTGATTTCCCTCCATCCCTTGTTCCCTCGGCGATAGATGGAGCAGGAATCTAGTGTAAAGCAACTAAAGAGAGAGTGAAAATGTTGCCACCCCCTTCCCAGAGTCAGGGTGACCATCAAGGTTAACACAGGTGCAACAACTTATCAAAGTATCTCTGGCTTCTCTCTTCCCCTTTTCTCCCTCCTTCATTTCGTGCTTTTAATGGACTAGTCACAATGCGTGGATGGCAGATTCTTCATCTTTCCTCCCACCCCCTCCCAAAAAAAAAGGCATTTCTTTGGTTCCATTACTCTACACGGGCAGCTGACTCCTGCAACTTCAAGGTCACGCCGTGTGAGAAATTGTAGGAATTAACTGTCCTTTTGAGGTGAAAAATAGTCAAATGAAGGAGATGTGCAGCGAGTGAAAAATGAACGCGTCTGCCCGCGGGCGAGGAGGAGCAGGTGTGGATGAATGTGAATGCAGGATAATGTTTTTACTTCTGGTAAATAAAGGAAACGCATATAGTCCTAGGCCCAATGAACACTGCTACTACACTGTTGGGAGGGTGATAAACAGTCTGAAAGGATATCTTCACAAGCAGGAAAAAAAAAACAAACAAGCACATATATATATATATATATATATATATATATTATAATATTATTTGTAAGAGCCATTGCGATTTCTGTGTATATTTAAAGCTGAAGAGTGTATTTTTTCCGAAGCTAAAATACTTTCTCCTATGCAAGCTGAGCAGGCAGAACACAAAATGACTGAAGTATTCAAAAATAGCTAAATGGTGCACGACTGAATTAAACAGCGGTTGACTTCAGGCACCTTTTTTTTTTTTGCATGCTCATGGGACAAGATGCATCGCATCAGCCAGTGAGATAGGATAAGACAGGACAATATTTGGCCGAGATACAACTATTTAAAAATCTGAGGGTGCAAAAAAAATCAAAATACTGAGCATATCGCCTTTAAAGTTGTCAAAATGAAGTTCTTAGCAATGCATATTACTAATCAAAAATTAGTTGTTTTTTTTTGACGGTAGGAAATTTACAAAACATCTTCCTGGAACATGATCTTTACTTAATATCCCAATGATTTTGACATAACATAAAAATCGATAATTTTAATGTATTTTTGGCTCTTGCTACAAATATACCCGTGGTTTAGGGTATACATTACATATGTATACATGGTATAAAAAATAGCATTTTTATTATATTTATTGCAATTTTTACACGCAAACACCATTAAATGCTAAACACTAGGAATATCCAATATCAATTTCAATGCATAATGCAGAACTTTTATTACAAACAAGCCATCTTATTTTAAAAAAGTCTATAAGCTGTGCTATTTTCAGTTGTTCATTGAAAAAATGAATATGCACCCTTACAACCATCTACAACTTTTTACTATATAAAAACCATACAGTAAACATTGTTATGATTCATCAAGTATAGTTCATAAGCAATCGCTTGGTATACAGTAAATCAACAGTATTCATTGACTGCCAAAGGCTCTGAAACTGCAAGCCTGTAGAGTGCACAAAGGACCTTAATTTGACTTTGAACGTGCAACGCTCATATTTATTTATTAAATCATAGGCTTTTGAAATGTAATAATCACATTAGGCTATACTGCAATTCTTGTTTTTCCTTCTCCAATTTGAATTCAACCTATATATATAGCCTTTAACGGACCACTTACGATATCAAAGACCAAAACGTCTGATAAAACTGTCTGTTTACTATAATTAAATGTCAGAATTATCTATATGTGACCCTGGACCTCAAAACCAGTCATAAGGGTCAATTTTTGGAAATTGAGATTTACACATCGTCTGCAAGCGAATAAATATGCTTTCCATTGGTGTATGGTTTGTTAGGATAGGGCAATATTTGGCTGAGATACAACTATTTGAAAAACTGGAATCTCAGAGTGCAAAAAAAAAAAATCGAAATACTGAGAAAATCACCTTTAAAGTTGTCCAAATGAAGTTCTTAGCAATGCATCTTTTTTTGCAAAAATTAAGTTTTGATATATTTACAGTAGGACATTTACAAAATATCTTCATGGAACATGATCTTTACTTAAATTGATAATTTTGACCCATACAGTGTATTGTTGGCTATTGCTACAAATATACCCGTGCTACTTATGACTGGTTTTGTGGTCCGGGGTCACATATTTCTGAGAATATTCTCAGCAAATATTGATTATTCTATTAATCAAATGACGTAATTATTTTAATTGCAAATTTTACTAATAAAATAAAAACAAAAATGTGTGCGTCTAACCGTTCAGTCTTCTAAATGTGAGTGTAGTGAGAACTACCGAAAGCAGAAGGGCTCTATTTGGGGACCAGATACAGTATAATGACCTGCTGCACTGCCATCACCTGGGGAATTAATTAAAGCAAGAAGAAGAGAGAACAGAACAAGGGAGAGAACGAAACAGCATGTACGTGTGTAGTCCACAAAGCCATTATTTGCAGTAAAGATAGCATTTACGGTGAAGCTAAAGGACAGCTGCTGACTTATCAAAGGGCACAAGTGTAACCTTACTGAATCTCTAAGTACACATCATTTAGATTTGCTTTTGTTTGGCTAGTACAGATAACTGTCAGAGGCTGGTGGATTAGTGAAAGCGCACGCTGGAATAACACGAGGTCACGAGTCTCATTTCGCAGTTGATGTCATTAACTCCTAGTCTCCTCTTACAGAAACACAGACACTAAACACTAATGAAGTGGCCCATCACCTCTCTTCACACACACTTCAGTCGGAAGTCAACTCAATTACACTCCATCACTTCAAGATCAAGTAAAAGCTAACAAAAAAGAGCAAAAGAGAGAAAAAGAGAACAATGACCTCGTTCTATCACATCCGAAAGATCTGGCCTTGTGGCCCGGTCTCTTCCACATTTCATTTCTAATAAAGAAAGACTCTCATTAAAGAAGGAAGTCACTCTCTCTCTCTAAATCTGTCCTTTCTTTTCTCCCTCGCAGGTATCGGCCGCCATCGTACAGTTGTTACCGGAAAAATCTTTTCCGTATTAGGGATCCTATTAGAAAGAGAACACTAAAAGATAATTGGATTTCCAGCGGTTATCTCTGTGTCCGTCAGGACCCTGCTGTCCCTGTAATCTCACTCTCAAGGGGTAAAAGATAACTCAATCCCAGAGTGGATGGATGAGCGTGTGTGTGTGTGTGTGTGAGACAGAGAGAAAGGAGCGGAGCGGGGGAGTGTATAAAGGCATATGTTATCCATCTACGTAATAAAAATGTGTCTAAATCACTGGTATCCACCATCATCTCTTCTGGTGGATTTGAACCCTGACAGGAAACAAACATAAATTTATTTTTATTTCCTAAATAATTCACCAACTAGAGAATGCACTGGAACAAAGGCCGTATTCAATGCTGCCATCTTTCTCTTAAGACCCATTCCTCAAATGAACAATATACTATAGCAGTCTGCGCTTCACATACAAGCGCCCCGTTGTTGAATAATGTTCAATAAAATTTAGTGTTTTCAGCTCTGCAGTTGGTTTGATTTGTTCTGAAACAGACATTAAACTGTTACAGTGTTGCATTTTCACCCTTGTTCAATTTGCAGTGCCTCACAGATACCTATCAGGGATGTGTCATTGTTATCATATGGATAATAGCAGTGTTTTGGTTTTTGAATAGGACTGCATTCTCCCCAAAGGCAGAAGCTCTATAGTTTGCATGAAATCCTACAAGATTCGAGTGTGACTGGTATACATATATGCCTACTAAGGAAGAAAACACATCTGAAACAAATCCTCCTTATACGCTAAGATTGAAACATTGTAAAACATTATCTACAGGGCTCTACGCTTACTTTTCTTTTTGGGAGCACTTGTGCTCCTAACTTAAAAAACAGGAGTAAGAACAGAATAAGAATAAGTAGAATAAGTTGCCAATTAAATGAAATCAGTAACAACAAAATTCATTTGTAGAGGTGGCACAGAAGAACACAAAAGTGGCTTGTATACAGAAATATGTAAACATTAAATGAATTAAATAACTGAAAAGATACTTTAAAAATGAAACTAAAACTGGTAGTAGGTGACAACAAGTCACTGATTTAATTACTGAATCATTCATTCATTTGATTCGCTCGAACGGCTGATTCATTCAGGAATAAAGCAAGTGACTGTCTTTCTGAATGCGAAATTGAATCACGACTCACTAGATTCGTTTAAAAACGCACGTTCAATTATAAACGAAACACCACTTTTACTAAAACAGAAGGGCCTGCTGTCAGCACTGACAACCTATTGAAACAAACAGGACCTATTCATGATTACATTATAACATTAGGTATATAATTGATATAGACAATTTTTGACTTTTCATGAAAGTTGTCCTAAAAACAAAACAATACCCGTTCTTGTCTTAGGACAACTTTGATTAACTTTTTTGATCCACTTCAAATGTTGACTACTGTATATCAGGCATATAAGGGATGGAATTTAGACTAAGATTAAACCTATCACTATTATATCAGTGTATAGTACCCTTATGTTTGTTTTCATTCATTTGTTCATTTGTTAGTTTGTTTTATTCACCTTTTAATTCTGATTTGTATACTTTATTATACTCAGAAAGTTAACAAAGTTCTAAATCCGGAAAGAAGTCGTATCAGGCACTAAAACAGTAAAGAAACTGGTGCAGAAAAAAATAGCTCTAGTTGCATTATTCAATAAATGAAATAAAATGAGAAGTGATGTGGAAAAAATAATATACCATAATTACAGACATTTCTACCTGGGCAGGATTCAATTTCTCAGTAGGTAATTTTCTCTATTTTTATATAGGTTGTATGAGAAAAATACAGATGTGAAACACAAATTTACCTGACCTCCTCACGGAAAACTAGGCCTGTTCGAATATTTCTAAGATGCATGATTGTTAATCACAGACAGCTAACAGTTAAATTATCCTCATTCTGAATGTAGTCAAGGCTACCGCATTAGACACAGCAATTCATGAATGAAACGATGTTAAGAAACTAAAAGCAAACTTCTCCATCCATTCTGGTTCTCATATGTCTCATATTTCATGTTGTTCCCTTAAACATCCAAATCCTGTGTAAACTGCTCTTCAGGATGGAAAGGGAGTGTGATCCCCACGGGGGCATCTTTCACTGGCCTGTTATTTTTATTGTGGCCGTGCAAAATGAAACCGGTGGCTCAGAGAAGATGGCAAGAGCCGGAATGGAGGAAAATCAATACGGCAATATCAGTGCTGCACTTATCGGAGGCTCACTGCTTTTCGGGGTCACAGAGGAGCAACTATATCTAAGTGAGGGATTCAATACCGAGATGGATTTTTACGAAATTGGTGCTGTGACTGAGAAGCCATATTGTGAGAAATAAAATACATCTACAAACTTACAGAAATTGATAAATAATACAACTTTGACAACAATTTCCCTAGATGCATCCAGTTTGTTTTTTCAATGAAATCTCTGCAAACAATTAAGGGATTTTGCACAGACATACCGGCTATTGTATACGAGATAAACCCACAGTTTGGCAAGCACTGGCTTAAAGGGTGAGTCAGAAAAGAAGAAATTGTTGAATAAAGTCGCTATTTTTCTTAATTTGTGTTCTGATGATGAACGAAGATCTTATGGGTTTGGAACAACATTAATAACAGAATTTTCATTTTTGGGTGAACTATCCCTTTAAACACTGACATCTTTTAGAAAAACCAAGGCATTTATCAAAGTGTGATCCATAACCATCACAAATAACTGTGACCCAGCTATCCATGCCCTATTTCCCTTTACAAATTACTGTACATGAAACCAAGAAAAAGATTTTCAGCCATTTTTTTCTCTTTTTCAGGCAGTTTTTCTCTTATTAAAGTACAGTTTGGGTCACTGAAGCATCAAAGCATATGGCTTTCATCATGAAGCACTTCAGACTTTAAACTCTGAGTGACAAAAAAATGGCATAATTGCACCAGACAGTGCTGGTCCAAATCATGTGAATAACCCTGCTCCACAGAGAACAGCATTATGGGGATTTCAAGCTGAGGATTAAATAGTACGGCATTGTTTTAGTCATGTAATGTTGAATGCATATTTTCACCTCATTTAAAAATATATTTAGCTGAATACTGTAAAATAGCATTTTTTGGCATCATATAACGTGCCTGACATTGATAATCTGTGCATTTTTTCTGCATTTGGCAGAATATCCAGCACTATTTGTGAGAATAATACACTCTCCACCGTGCTGTGAGTGAGGCTGGAAAAGCAGAAAGAATCGGACCAGAGGGGCCAATTAGAGTGAAAAAGGAAAGCTAAGCACGTCCCCAGAGTGCGGCCGTCTTCAACTGAGCGTCTGGGAGAATTTGGCCAATCCAGGGAATTTGGGGCAGTGGGAATGATGAGGAAGGGTGTTCCGAGGTTCCCTCTAAATGTCACTGTGAGGTAAGGAAGCTTGTTTAAGCAGAGTATATTCAACCAATACTGCCAGCTCTCATCTGTTTTACAGGGTACATGCCTGTAGGCACTTTATAGCATTGAGTGTTACTGCTGGAATGGCTGCGTCATTAAATCTGGTGTCATTTGTGAACACATGGTTACCAGCAGCGTATACTATCTACTAACTCTTGTATTAATAATACAAATGTTTTTGAGCTTCGAATCAGCATATCAGAATGACTTCTGAAAGATCATGTGACACTGAAGACTGGAGTATTGGCTTCTAAAAATTCTGCTTTGCCATCACAGGAATAAATTACATTTCACATTAAAGCTGCAAGAAGTGTTGAAAGGGCCCTCGCACTCAGGCTCACCACCACCCGGTGGTTTTAGGAAAACAGCAAACAGTAGCCAATATGCATTCAAAGTAGTAAATATAGAAGGAATTTGTCAAAGTCATTTATATGTGCCAAACTTCCTGCTACCAGGTGGTGGTGCTAAGACTATAACTGGATATTGGCATGTAGATGTCTTCAGGCCAGCACTTTCATAAAACACATGAAGTTTGGTGCAGAATGAACATGGTATGCTTGAGTTAGTGCTAAGCATGACGTATCCTATTGCCAACAGGTAGCGCTAGGATTATAACTGAATATTGGCTCTTAGATGTCTTCAGGCCAGGACTCATACCAAACATGTAAAGTTTGGTGCAGATTGGCCATTGCATGTTTAAGTTATTGTAAAACAAGCCATATCCTGTTGCCAGCATGTGGCGCTATGATTATAACTGAATATCAGCCTTAAGATGTGTTCAGGCCAGGACTCTTATTGAACATGTAAAGTTTGGGGCAGACCAGACATTGTGTGGTTGAGCTACAACACCTTTTATTCCCATGGCGCAACATCGAACTTTGTCGGGCCACCACAAACAAGCCCTTTAACAAAAACTCAAGATCTTTGCAATTTAACATTGCAAAGGCCTTTAGAGTAGACTGACTAAATATAATGTTGATGTCATTAAATGTCATTATAAGGAGTTTGTTCGTGAGTAAAACATGTCACTTCCTGTTGCCAGCAGGTGGCGCTATGACTATAACTAAATTATGGCATGGGCATGGATATGTGTTCAGGACAGGACTCTTATCAAACATGTGGGGCAGTTCGGGGCAGACATTGTATGTCTGAATTATAACAACTTCGTTTTTCATGGCAAACATTGAAGTTTGTCAGGACGCCACGGACACAGCCTTCAATGAAAACTCAAGATCTTCGCAATTTAATGTCACAAAGGGCTTTAGATTACACTTACTAAATTTGGTGTTGATCCGATTAAATTTCGAGGAGAAATTCGTTTAAATACCACACCTGAAAAATGTCAAAAACGGCACAAAACTTGCAGAGAAAATTCAAAATAACAGACTTCCTGTTGGGTTTCGGGTTTTGTAGGTACTGGTGGGTTACTACCAAAGTTTGTACATGTATGTGAAACATAGCTTGAGGGACACTTATTTATTTTTTTTTTTAAGGACACTTATTCTTATAGGTGGCGCTATTGAGCCATTTTGCCACACCCACTTCTGAAACCCATATCAGATGTAAACTTTCACCACTTTTGGTGGGTGCAAAGTTTCATGAGATTTCAAGCATGTTTAGGCCCTCAAAAAATATATTAAAACAGAAAAACATTGTTTTCAATTGTAATAATATATCACAATAGTACTGTAAAGTTCTACTATGTGTGCCTTGCACTCTTAAAAATCAAGGTTCTTTATCAAGGCATTGATGGTTCCATGAAGAACCTTGAAAATCTATGGAACCTTGCAAATGCAGAAAAGGTTCTTTATAGTGGAAAAGGTTCTTTAGATTTTTTTAAATGTTCTTCAAAATGGTTCACTGAAAGGTTCTTTGGGAAGCCAAAATTTGGTTCTTTGATGGCATCACCGTAAAAACACCCCTTTTGGAGCCTTTATTTTTAACAGTGTGGGAAAAAAATAGACAAAAAAAAAAACCAAAGATTTTAATGGTAACATATAAAAAGTCTTATTAATGCGTCATACACAACATGTGGCTTATTAAATGAGTCATTTGAAAAATTGAGTGAGGAAGTCTGATTCAGTCCAAAATTCAGACTCCTATGTCTAATTTAGTCTGATTCAGACTTATTTGCTCATCGGTTCAACTGATTAGTTTGTGAGAATCTGTCAAATTGAGCAGCTTGTTTCGAACTCTATATTTATTTTTGCATATTCTGGATTGCAGAAAGCTGTATTTATCTAACATTTTGCAGATTCAGCAGTGGGATACTTAATACCACTTTTGAATTAAAGTACAAGAAACACTATCTGTTGCTTACAATTAAGAAATATCCAATTCTGCTCCTGCAGCGGCGAATATAAGGTGATTCTGATACTTTGAGCTGATAATGACAACTAGACGATTAAGTGAACGAGTCAGAACTCCTTTGTTTTCTAAAAACAGTGAGACATGGGGTGAAGCGTTTGAGGGAAGCTGCCAAAATAAGTGTACAGGCCCAATCCCATACAAAACATGACCCTAACTAAGCAGACTACTGCAGGACCTTTCACAGACATGATACATGATCGCTTTCTATGATTTTACATGTTTACTTTTAATACTGTCCTTCAAATGTTTTCCTGTCTTAGTCTCAGTTCAGAGACCCTGCCTTGAACCTTTCTGAAAGCATAACATTTTACAACTGGAGGGTGGGAGATGTTGAACAGAGCAGAGCCCACTCCCCCTTTATACTGTCACATCCTGCTCCGGTGCCAGACAGAACCAGAGGGAGGGATGGGAAACGAAAGGAAGAGAGAAATGAAGGTGCTGTATTCCTGTCACTGGTGAAATTCTCCCACAAAGGGAGCACAACAGGCAGAACATGAGTCCGAAGGGAATCGTGAGGAAAAAAAGAAGCAGGTAGACAGAAATGGAGAATGATGGAAGGAATGAGAAAGCGAGACTGCAGTGATAAAAGAGGTGATGTGTGTGCGTGTTTGGCGGGGCAGCGGTGGAGGAATGCCCCATGGCTGTGCTATAAGGAATAAATCAACTGTGCTGCTATGTTTTGGTAAGATACATGCCAAATGCAATCTTTGTAGCCAAAGCTTGAAACCTTCTTCCATATAAGTTGGGTTTGAAAAGAAAACATTTGTTCTCCTTCACGTTAGCAGCCTCTTAGTTCCGACAGACAAAACTTTCTTTTGTTAATATCCTCACAGGGACTTAACAATTTCATTAAATCTTACAACAGTTTTTTAAAATTGTAAATCAACTCTGAAACAGAATATATCTGCATAAAGTGAAAGTGGCTTGTTTGTACAGTATGTCACGAAAATTTAGCTATTGCTTCACTCAGCTGCAAGTCTTCAAGATCTCAAGAAATGACGTGACTTGGACTTTTTTTTTTTTTGTTAAGTTACCAAGACATATTGAAGGGGAGGTCTTTTTCATGCATTACTATCCAAAAGTTTTTTTGTTTTTTTTTATAAATATTTTTAATTCTGAAGGACCATGTGACACTGGAGACTGGAGTAATGGCTGCTAAAAATTCAGCTTTGCCACCACAGGAAGAAATTACATTTTAAAATATATTAAAAAACAAACTGATATTCTAGATTAAAAAGATATTTTAAACTAGAATAATATTACAACAGCTTGTATTCTATTTTTTAAAAAAATAATTGCAGTTTGGTGAGCATAAGAGACTTCTAATAAAAGAAGTTTACAAATCTTAGCAACCCAGACATCTGAACAGAAGTTTAAACGACCAATAATTTGCATCACAGCTGTAAGTGTATTAGATGGTATTGTCATTTTAGATATCGTTTGATAGGACAATACCCTGTAAAATGCAACATGAGCTATCAATATTTTTGGCCCATTTAGCAGAGCAGGAAACACAGACCGATTATTCATAGGGTGTGCATCAAGCTACTTAAGGAGGTCTTTAACTATTGAAAACTTTGAGGAGTGTCATTGCCTACAAACAAGAACTCTCCTAGACTGATGCTGATACTGGGTGTGTGTCAGGGTTTGTGTGTGAGTGTGCTCACCTCAAACTCTGCGTGTTTGTGGATGTCCTCTGCTCTCTGGCGGCTCAGAATGAACTCGGCCTCATTAGCAACACGCACCAGATGGTCCTTCATGGTGTGGCTCAGCAGTCTGTGCATCAAAATCACATTGAACATTAGTTCATTCTTGACATCAAATGATTCTGTCTGAATTCTTTCAATGAAGCAGTTTATGTTGGTAACATAACTGAATTCAAATACTGGATTTTATACAGATCTGATTAAACTACATCACACACATTTTCACATTTATTAAGAAATGCATTGCCCATAAGAGATGTAAAAAACATATTTACAGAAACATCCCTTAAAGAACTTGAATCAAGAAATACTGATAAGCCCCAGTAACTATTTTCATATTATGGCTGACATTATTAACTAATAAGGCTGCACGATACTGGGTGTAAAAAAAAAAAAAAAAAGTGATAAAATGTGAAAAAAAGATTCAAACATTCACTAATGCTCCAGAAGGAAACACAATGCGTCAAGAGCTGGGGGGTGAAAACTTTCTGAATTTAAAGATCAAGGTAAATTGTACATAATTTGCCTTCCCGGGAAACATGCAAGTATCTTCTGTTGCTTCTGAAGCGTCGTACTAAATGGAAAAAAATATATACTTCAACAAAATAAGAAAAATTTGGACATCTTCATCCTGTTCAAAAGTTTTCACCGTGCTCAATTTAACTGTTCAAAACAAACAAGTGACTCATGAACAACCACCACAAAACAAAAAAACAATCGTAGATCATCCAGGTAACCACACACAGTGTTAAGAGCCAAGGGGGCTACTTTTTTGGTCTTGTGGACTACATATAAACATCTTGAATGTATAATCTTACTCAGGACAGTACTAAATAAAAAATAAGATGCATTTTGTATCATCTCTCTTATTGTATTTTCACAGATTCAGCAAGGGGTTCCCAAACTTTTGCATAAAACTGTATTTCAAAATTCTGACTTTATTCTCGCAATTATATCTCACAATTCTG
>JAHKKF010534761.1:18429-31279 GCA_019740295.1 Labeo calbasu
TGTTAAGTTGAATCAAGTCTGAACTAGCAGATATAATCTTGCATTTGCAAGAAAAAAAATAGGTACGTTATGCATCTTGTTATAGGTTTAAATGATATTTCATGCTGTAACTGTAGGGCTAATACAATATGTTCCCTATGAACTGCATGTGAATATTATGTACACCTAGTGTTTAAATCAAATGTATGATTTAACAGCAGACTAATCATATCAGGTTTCACCCATAGTCTGTCTGTTAAATGTCTGCGTTTGGCTTCAAATGACGTCTTTGACGACAGCATTCTATAAAAATGATTTGCATTCTGATTCTGACATCCAAAGACACAAAAATATATATTTTCTCTTATTCCATGGATTTTACCCATTTCCCTCCACTTTCTGTGTTTTTCTGCCACCATAATGCGTGTGCAGCTGCAAGTGATATAACTGTGACGTCTACTCAAAATTGGTCTATTGTGATGAAAAAAATGCAGGGATTTATTTGGAAAGAATGAATATTCTTGATTTAGCAGGGTGATTCTGTTGGTAAGTGCATCTGTATAGAAATAATAGGAAAACATATTAAAAAGTAATTTTTACTCATAAGATATTGGTGAGTGTTAAATCCTTTTAGTGCTGTATGATTTGTACAAGAACCAACTCAAACTTCTTTCAGTAACCATTACAGAAACCTTACTTCACTTGGGTTTTCCAATTCAACCAATTCAAAATGACAATAAAATAATTTATTATTATTATTTTATTGTTTTTAAGAAATAAAAATAGAAAACAAAATAAATATATATTGAAATAACCATACAAAATAAAAGAGTAACAAACCTGTACTAATATTTATGCCCTAATTTCTTCATTTTCAAATGATAAACCATCAAGACTTCATTTTTAGCGGCAAACTTGGCACTGTGTGCTCATTTAAACGCATATGGGCCATGATATCAGTGTATCTGAACGGCTCGATTTACTGTAAATAACCCAAGCCATTCTTAGACGCTAAAATAAACACACTAAGCCAAAACTGATTTTAATTTAAAAACATTGTGCAGCCCTACTACTTTATTTAAAAAAAAAAAAAAAAAAACCTAAAATAAACAGTTGCTGCAAGTGAATTTATGCATCACAAAATTACAATGCACAGCACTGTAGATATCCTATATAAGCTGATAAACATACAATATCAGCAGATACAATAAACATTGATGTTAATAACAGTAATAACAACAATAATTTCTGCTAACATCAGCGAGAAATTATGTTGTGTTGATAAATAACATTGTATATCACTTAATCACAAAATAGCCTACAAAATAGCAAAATTGAGGACCTCTCCCAAGTGTTAATCTGTGAAATCAATTTTACTGATTTAATAACACAGTTGTTAGGCCATCAAAGTGTCAACAGCAGTAATAACAACGTAAAACAAGCAGAAAATCATATTTAGCACGGCAGCTAAAACCACCCCCACTAAAAACAACCAGCGATTGATTTGTAAACGATACGCATCTAACAAGATACGGATGCAGGGGGTGTGGAGAAGGGGGCACATCTCACCCCGGCTCATGTTTCTACATATGTAAGAACAGCCTTCTTTGGATAAACATACACACACACACACACACGCACTGCTTCTTATCACAGGGCATCTGATGATTACAGGGGTTGATGGGAGATCGGATGAATCCTGCTTCTACTGCTACTGTTTGTCAGCCCTCATCAAAACCCGAAGCTGTTCTGTCCATCTCAGAGTCTTGTTTGTGAATCAGCATTGTTTTTCTGTCCGTGGTGCCCTGGGGTAGCACAGACGGGGAGGAACCTGATCTTGAAACAGCACATTTACACCCCGGGCAGATTTGCGAACAACACGAGCCGTGGCCTAATAAAACATTGCCCCTCGGGACAGAGACGAGTCTCTCAGCAGGTCAGGAGGCTCAGGCCTCTGCAAAGTGGAAGAATAACAGGCGGAGGGTGGAGGGCTGAAACTCGAGCCTGGTGTTTCAGCGGCGGGCAGCGGGGGAGCGGACGTGCCAGGGACTCTGCAGTGACCCTCTCCCACCCCTCTCACCCCAACTGCCATCAATAACAGCCCGCTCTCTGTGACTGCCCTTCTCTCTATCACCCTTTTGCTTTCCTGGCTTTCTTTATCTGTTTTTACTTACTTTATGATATGACTGTCCATAGAAGCAAACAAAACAAAAAAATAAATCTCTAAATGAATACATGGTAGAACATACCATGGTAATATCATGTTTGCGCTTGGTTATATTCTATAGCTACAGTATATTATTACATTACATAATTAAAATGTTACATTATAAGCGTAAATAGTTTTCACTGCCGTTTTCGTAAAGTGTGTTAACGAATTTGACGAAATTCATGGCAAAAATGGACATGAGGCTATATCTTCGCAATGCTTTAGTGGATTCAGACCAAACTTGGTATGTGTTATACCTAAGAGGACATGAGTAGCTTCGCCACAGTGCCATCAACTTGTCAAAAGACATAAAAATTTAACACTTGTGTTTATAATTTCTAACCAGTTTGACCAAAAATCTTGTTAGATTCGGAGCGAATCAAACGATCCCAAATTTTCCCATGTCAGCCATTTTGAGCATGGACCATTTAGAATTTTGTAGTAAAATGCTGTATTTTTGTAAACGCTTTACCGTATTAATAAAAATAATAATTCCTTACATTTATATACCGCTTTTCTGGGAACTCAAAGCGCTTTACATTGAAGGGGGAATCTCCTCAACCACCACCAGCGCACAGCATCCACCTGGATGATGCGACGGCAGCCATATTGCGCCACCACACACCACACACATGATGGTCAGAGGCCAATGGGCAAATCTGGCCAGGATGTTATGAATCTTATGAATCCTATAGAGTCGCTTACGGGAAAGCTATGAAATTTGCCACACGAATGGAGTACAGTCTCATTATTAACCACACCAAATTTGAAGTCTGTAACTCAAACTCTCTAGCGCCACCAACAGATCAAATTTGCACTCATTTTTCTGCTTTGAAACAAAGTGTCCAAAAGCAAAATTAGATTTTCCTATGATTGCTTGGTTCATACAATTTTTCATACAAACTTTTTTTTTTACTCGTCCTAGATAGTTCGCCCAATTTTCACCAAAATTGTTTCAGATCATATTCAACATGATCATGTCAACCATTTTCAAAAAGCGAGTTAACAAATTTGTCGAAGTAGAAATGAGGCTCTGCAACATCATAAAAAAAACTATAATTTCATGATTTCTTTCATAATTTTTAAGAGGTTTCTAATCATTATATCAGTTTAAATGTTGACTCTACGTTCTAAAATTTTTTAAATTATAATAATAAATTATAAAATGAAAAGAGGTCAGGGCATGTTTAAAGCACTTTTTTTTTTGAAAAATTTAATGAATCTGTACAAAAACATCGGAATCACATCTTCGAATCACAAGTTGATTTATCACCTAATATAATCACTGCACTGCCATAGTTCTTGTTTTACTTTTTTTTCCCTTTTGGGCTTAGTAAGCATCTAAACAATGTTACAAACTCCAATATTAAAAGTAAACTTGACTTTGAAAGCACTGTAACTACCTTAGTGAAAAATAAATATACTAAAATGTATTTAAAAACACGAATTACATGCTAAGTAAACTACGAATACATTTACATATTATGTACTTAATAAAAATACCCTGCAATTGCACTTTTAGTATTCTTAACCGGTATACTTAAAGTCTGCTAAATTGGAACAACTAATTTTGTACTTAATGCACTTTAATTGTGTGGAAGTAGTGCCGAAGTCCAACTAAAGGTAAGCTTAAGTATATGTGATTGTGCTAAAGTGGAACTGCTGCAAGTATACTTAAAGTATATTTTGTATTTAAAGACCGATATTATTTAAAGATCATATGATTTTCATCAAAAGTGACATTAAAACTTATTTTAGGCTTAATATTAAGAAATATGCATTGTGCACAAGTAGTACTCCAAATAAAGTTTAATTATAATTTTTATATCAGTAGGTCTCGAGTGATTTGTCAGTAAATATGTTTACAAACTTGAACTATACTTAGTACAAAATAAATGCATTTTAAATCTATTACTTCTTCACTAAGGTAATTCAGCACTGATCCTCTTAATTCTAAAGCAGCAGGCATTATAATGACATATTTATTGTGCACTTTTACAGCTATGATTACATTGATATCTCTATGGCAGGTGCTGGTGTGCCAGATGTTGTCTAAACCCTGACCCTGCTTTCCAAAAGAAAAGCATGCGTTTGAAAAAGAGCTGTAAAGATGGCCAGCAGTAAAGGTGGAGAAGCCTCAGTGCATCACTGCATTCATTAGCATTTCTGGAGCGCTCATCAGCACGGCAGCATTCATTAACATGAATTTCCATTGCTAACACAGAAATGAGAGCCATCTGAAAGATCTAAGGGCTTGAAATTGAAGACAGATCCTTCCATCCCAAAGGGAGTCTGAGTAAAAGAGTCCAACAGATGAGACATAAACCCGTCTGAAAACAGCAAGATACGAGAAAGATTTCCCAAGAGGTGGGCGAGAAACTAAGGCGCTGCTGCCCTCTCAGAAAGCCTCTCTGAAACACATGGGAACGCACGGGAACAAGCCAAGTTATTGACAGACGCCTTGAACTCCAGGTCACCCCGTTGATCCCCTTTCCACATTACATTGATTTCCTCCCAAATAGAATCTGATTGTACACACGCGACGTAGCGTTGTAGGTGTGGAGATAATGAGGAGGCTGCTAACAAAGGGTCAGAGGACGGGATTAGATAATTACCTGCCCTCGTTCACAAGCTCGATGAAAGCCAAGCCTGCGTTCTTCTGGATGGAATTCTGCCACTCCTGTGGAGAGAAATAAGAGTCTTTACACTCAGTGCATACAAAGAGAAAAAGGGAAGGTTGGATTTCATCAGAATAAACATTCACATGTCAGTAATATGCAAGAAGGAAAATGAACCTATACATAAAGTTCCAGTATCATTTAGGTTTCAGTTTTATTCTGTCTAGGTTCATTTTGTAATTATAACCGAATGACTGTTTACTTTATTATTCCACTGATTACCAAGTAAATAAATAAACATGAAATTCTGATTCAGTTATTTGAGAAGAAAGAAAGCGCATTGTCATAAAAGAGACATGGATCTACTACAGTTTAAGAAACTGGGTATCAGGGGAAAAATGACAATGTACTTTAACAATATAATAACCATTTAACAGCAGATTGACATGACTGACCAATCAGAACTGTGCATTCCAGAGAGCCACAATATCTTTTAGATACACTACTTGTAGTTTTTATTGGCTTTATTTTTTGTGTAATGCTTATTTTTTGGTTTATGTTTTTAGAATATGGCTCCATTTAGTAAATGTACTAAATAAAAATAAAAAATGCTTGTAAAGCATTTCTTAATCTCAGTTCATATTAATTTCAACATTTACTAATGCATTTAAAAAAGTTATATATGTTAATATTAAATAATGCTCATGCGCTAATATGAGTTAACAATGAACAGTTGTAATTTTATTAATTAGCATAAATGAAGAGGAATAAATACTGTAACAAATGCACTGCTTATTGTTCAGTAATGCATTAATTAACATGAACTAATCAACCCTATTGTAAAGCGTTACCAATTTTTCATACGTTTTTCATGTAAACACTGAAACTGAAAAATTTATTTTTAAGGTAACACTTTACAGTAAGGTGTTAACATTAGTTACTGTTTTAACTAACATGAATAAACAATGAACAATATATTTATTACACTATTTATTCATCTGTTAATGTTAGTTAATAAAAATACAGTCGTTCATTGTTTGTTAATGTTAGTTCACAATGCATTAAAGTTAGCAAACAACTTGTGAATTTAATAATGCGTTAGTAAATGCTGAAATTAGCATTATCTAAGATTAATAAATGCTGAAATATTGTTCATTCTTAGATCATGTTAACTACAGCAGTTAACTAATGAACCTTATTGTAAAGTGTTACCGTACAAGGTTAGTAATTTTTAATGTTTTACATGTAAATACTTTAAATAATTTATTTATTTTTTTAAGTTCTAGAAATTTAGAATGTATTATTTTACACTGGAAAAATAGAAATAAAATGGTAAAATAAATAGCATTAAACTTCATACTTATTCGGAATAATACATAAATTAAATAATTATTGTCAAAAGGATTTTTTTTTCCAAAACAAAATAAAAATCTCACACTGAAAAAAAGGTTGCTTTTAATATTTTCTCAAGTTACTGTACTTGTTTGCAATGAGAGAGCAGTATAACTTAAAGGCACGCTTTTGAAAAATAAAAATTTTCAGATTTTTAAAGTTGTGTCATAGCTGTAGTTTCGGCAAGGTGTAATGTTAAATTATTATAGAAATGTATTATGCTTAAAATTAGCCTAAGCAAAACAAAGGTAATTCAGTTCAGAAAAGTTTAGTTTTAATTTCATTTCCATCACTCAATGCGCTTAAACAACAAATTATTTGAGATTTGGTGGAGATTTTTAGAGGAAAAAGGGGTAACACTTTACAATAAGGTTACATTGGTTAATATTAGTTAATGTATTAACTAACATGAACAAACAAACAATAATTTATTACAGTATTTATTAATCTTTGCTAATAATAGTTAATTAAAATAGTCTTGATTTTAATAATGCATTAGTAAATGTTGAAATTAGCATCAACTAAGAATAATAAATGTAGACAACAAAAGTATTGTTCATTCTTAGTTCATGTTAACTTAAGCAGTTTAACTAATGAACCTTATTGTAAAATGTCACCAAAAAACTGTACGAGTATGTGCATCCACCACAGATGTTAGAGGCGAAACAGAAGCTGTTTCTATCATCATCAAACTCTGTTCAAAGAAAGAGATCACTAGGGGGAGGAAGGAAAAATTCAAAACGGTCATCTAACATGTTTATATCGTATTCTCAATGTCTAAGATTGCATTTAAACAAGCACACCGCTCACAAACTTTAACAGGTCTCACCCGGTTGTTGTAAAAGGTGTTAGTCTAAACAACTCCTGAAACCACAGCTTTCAGTGATGTTTAATAGCCTAGGAGCGAGACCGAATCACTGACGTTTTTCACAGCTGCGCCAACCTTTCAACGCTTCCCTGTGATCGTCTCAAGAATAATAATAACAACCAGGTCATGAGTATGTACAAAGTCGCTCGTGTATTCTCGAGGGCTCTTTTCACAGGGAGACTGTATCACGGAGACAGGAGCGTAACGGTCCGACCCTAATGTCTCATTTGTTTCGGCCAACGGAGAGTGCTTCTAGGTTGAGGTGCTACGCAAGCAATAGTTTTCATAATGATGATGATTTATTTTAATCCCCTGCCCATTCCTAGGGTCATAAAATGAAAATGAAACAGAGCAAATGTACATGATTATAAAAAAGGAAATATTTCACCGTCCTGCGGGAGATGAAGAAAAGTGAGGCCGAAACCAAAATAAACAAGAATTTAAAATGGCAATTACTGTACGTTTTATCTATTCCAGAGGCTTTGTTCATTAGCACAGCCTTACAAAACTTTGGTATCGCCAGCATTCAAATATTTGAGTAACCATATTCAAGTAAATCTAATAAATTCTGGTCCTTGCTGTCTATGCAGGGTCAGAAAGCTCTCGGATTTCATCAAGAATATCTTAATTTGTGTTTTGAGGAGACATGAGGGTCAGTAATTAATGACAAAAATGACAAAACTTTCATTTTTGGGTGAACTATCCCTTTAAGAATTGACTGTGCACTGTACACAGGGTTGGTGGAACATGAAAGGTGAAAGGTGAAGTTGAGAATTTGGGATAGGACAGAGGGATAAATGTTTTTAATTCAAGCAGCTAAAGTTCAGCACATATAGTATCCTTTGTTGGGAGTAAACACTTCAGGAGCTGTCATCAACCAAACACACAAATACATTTTGGCTACAAAGATAAATGAATCTTCGATGGGTGAGGGAAACGCATTATTCTTTAATTAAAGGAAGCAATGACCCCAATCAAAAAGCCTTAACGATCAGTGCTGTGTGTTGGGGACAAGGCTGACGGTTATTGGATTTCAACCAGTCATTTTGATAGGACCCTGATACGGTTTTATGGTATCCAATGCTGTTTCCATTCTGACCTGATGAGAGGATACAGGCAGCCATTTGTGACCTTTCAACTCTGACCCTGACCTAAGAGAGAGTTGCTTCTACAACCCAGCCACCTCTGCCCCGGTCCTGTCGTTACAGCAACCACTCACGCTGATCCATTCACGTCATCAAGACCAGGATTGCTTCCTAAACCATGACTTTTATCAGCCACACAAAAAGCGGCTGGGAAAGTTTGTATCGTAAAGATAAATTCACAATGATAACCACTGTGAGTCTTACGCTCTTCATCAAGGACATTTATAATTGAGCTGTTTTCTTCAAGTGTCAATAAAACAGCAAAGACTAGAATATTGGAAACAAATCTTCAAGGTCAAATCTGTCAGTTTCACTTTTACTGAAGCTCAGATACTGCATATATGTGACCCTGGTCCACAAAACCAGTCATAAATTTACAAATTTGACTATGATCTTTATTTAATATCCTAATGATTTTTGGCATAAAAGAAAAAACGATAATTTTGACCCATACAATGTATTTTTGGCTATTGCTACAAATATACCCGTGCTACTTAAGAGTGGTTTTGTGGTCCAGGGTCACATATTAGGTTGAGAGCTCATTCTGCAGATGGAACTTAAAATGTCTAAAACATTAAAAAAGCATTTTTAAAAAATCCTGTTATTAATGAACATCTAAAAGACCTAAGGGATTTATTTATTTCTGTATAAAGCAGAAGGAACAGCTTCCAGGAAAAAACGCATCTTAAAGCGGTCATGAACTGAGAAACCAAAATTGCCTTGATCTTTTGACATATGAGAGGTCATTGTACTATAAAAACATCCTGTAAGTTTCAGAACTCAAAGCTTAGTCTAAAAACAGCTTATTTTGAAGGCCATCTGCCAAAATTACAAATTTTGGAATGTTCTACTCTATGATGTAATAGTGTGGATATGCACTGCCTCTGCAGAAGAAGATCGACATCACTGCCTGTTTAGCCCCTCCCACCGATTCGCACATAACGTTTACCAGAGAGGTGAACATGCAGGTCTACGCAAAAACCAAACAATAAAGATGTTATTTATGCATTTTAAAACTAAATCAGATTATAAAACATTATCAAAATGTAAAAAAAATATATATATATATATTAAGAAGATAAATTAAAGAGAGAATGAATATAATTCTCAACACGAATAAATCCCCAATATATTTTAATTTTAAAAGTATACTTTACTCAAAAATTAAAATTACCCTATTATTTACTCACCTTTAAGCCAGTCCAGGTGTATATGACTTTCTGTTTTCAGACAAATACAATTAGAGTTATATTAAAAATGGCATGGTGCTTTCAAGCTTTATAATGGTAGTGAATGGCTGTTGAGATTTTGAAGTCCAATAGAGTACATCCATCCATCATAAAAAGTACTCCACATGGCTTCAGGGGGTAATAAAAGGCCTTCTGAAGCAAATCGATGCATTTGTGTAAGAAAATATCTATATTTAAAACTTCATAAACTGCAATCTCTAGCTTCCGCTAACAGTCATACACGAGAGAGTAGCATTTTAGAAGATGATTAAGAAGAACGAAAAGCGACGAATGCGATTATGAAAAAATATTTAGGAGCGCCAGCACAACTGACGAGATCATGTTCATGTTTGCGCTGAGGGGAGCTTTAAAGGTTTTCTACATGTTTTTGCATCGTTGAGTAATGTATTACAAACATATCTCACAAATCCTTTCATAAACAAAGTGCAGAGAGAGTATAAGAGACGCGATGTGCAGTGTAGAGAGCTTCGTTGATTATAATGGAACTTTGTGAGATCGTAATGAACTAAGATGAGTGACGCTTTTAATGAATTTTAAGAGAGTTTGTAAATGAGATACTGATTTACAACAGTTAAATAAACAAGAAGTTAATATTAAGTGACTTGCATTGTCTGACTACAACACTATTGCCTGATTTTGCTCTATTTCATCATCAAAAATAGTTTGAAACAAGTCACAACTGAGCCACTGCGCATCTCCATTCAAACACAGTGGTGTTTTTTTCAAGAATGAATGTGCGTTTTTAAACAAATCTAGTGAGTCAATGATTCAATTTCCCATTTATAAAGACAGTTACTTGCTTTATTCCTGAATGAATCAGCCGTTCGAACGAATCAAATGAATGAATGATTCAGTAATTAAATCAGTGACTTGCCGCCACCTACTGGCAGTTTTAGATTTATTTTTTAAATATCTTTTCAGAATCAGATCTTTTCAAATCATTTAACATTTTTATATTCAAAATTGTATATTTAAAACATTAATCTCAACATGAATTTATGAATTTGATTGCACTCGTGCTACCTCTGAGCCTCAATAAACATATGAAAATACACCCACAAGCCACTTTTTCTGTGCCATCTCTGTAATACAAACTAAATTTTGTTAGCACTGATTTCATTTGATTGGTAACTTGTTCTTATTCTGTTGTTTTAATTAGAAATTTTAAAAGCTTATAAAATATATATTTTTAAAGTTTTGACATAAAAGACGACATACTTTTAATAAAGTTTACAAAGGTAAAAACAAAATTCACCTTTAATTTACTTTAAGGAGTCAAATATCACCTCGTAATAGGAAGGCTAATTTTTGATCAGATTTTTTGATTATTGATTTATATTTTGACTGTGCTCCTAAATTTTCTTTAAGTTAAAAGCACAAGTGCTCCTAAAAAGAGAAGTAAGCGTAGATCCCTGCTCACCGGAGCTTACGCAATGCCTACATCATCCGCTGGAACGCCAGCACATACGACAGTTAGCGGAAGCTATAGATTACGCTTTATAAAGTTGTAAATAAGGACATTTTTCTTACACAAAACCATCAATTCACTTCAGAAGGCTTTTATTAACCCCCCAGAGTCATGTGGAGCACTTTTTATGATGAATCGATACACTTTATTGGATTTTTAAATCTCAACAGCCATTCACTGCCATTATAAAGCTTGGAAGAACCAGGACACGTTTTAATATAACTCTGACTGTATTTGTCTGAATGATGAAAGTCACATACACCTAGGACGGCTTTAGGGTGAGTAAATCATTTGCCGCAACTTTTTCACCAAACAATCACACTGCACAAAATACAAAAAGAGAATGCCGCGCCATGAGCAACTATGTTATGTCATACTGTAATTGTTTCTGAGTGATGAAAAGCTCTATGCTATGTGTGACATGTGATGGACACAGATGTAACACGGGGCCAAGAAAATGCAGAGGGAGAGAAAGAGAGACCTGATGATGCTCTTAAAAAGAACTGGCATCTGCATCATGACAGTGTAATTGTGTGTGAGACTAACATTCTGAGCACATTCATAAACAAAATCAGTTAATGTTGTACGCCCATAAAAGCTTTATGTATGCCACCAAGCTTAAAATGAATGCTTTGATTTACTAAATAAAAAACAAAAATACTTTTCTTCTGAGACATGCAAACATCATGTTTTACATTCCTCAAAGAAGTCATCCAATGAGCCATTCTTTTGTTTAGTTTTGCTATGATAATTACCGTGGCACTGCATTCCTAATCACTGCTGATTAAAAGTACGCAATTACCCCCAAACTAAAACACAACTGAAACAACGCAGACCTACAATGCAACGTTTTGCTCCATCCACAACGGCAAGACGAGGAAACGTGCACAGCGTTTGGCTTCGTTCATTGAAAATAAACAAGTCGCTCTCTAGTTTCCAACCCATCAGTTATAATCACAAGTATTTGTTTGTTTTCTGCAGGCAGGGGGATTGAAGCTCAGATGAAACAAAAAAATTATCCGTCACATGGAAGATCGCTGTTTCAGATCATAACGAGCAGGAGAAGTTTACGTTACGGCTTGTCCGCAGAACACAAGGCGATTTATGGCGGAAAAGTGGCTACTGTAGGGCTTTGATCGACGGAAAGAGATTGTAGATTTAAAATGTCAGCATAGTATTACTTACAGGAAAACCCTTCAGCGGGTATTTGCACATAAAAAACACTTAACATTCCAAACAAAAAACTACAAAATAATGTTTTCATAAAGTATCTATTATTCCAATGCTCTGCTTGCTGTGGCTTAAAATAAAACACTGAATAAACTTTTTTGAACAGCATGTTCAAATTTATGCAGCTAGAATTCTGACTACGGATCACAGGTTTTGTGTGTATTTTAAGATTTGTATATGTATTGTATATGACTTTGTATTTCTCTATTTTGTAACCTGTAATTTCTCTATATTGTAATCTGTCCGTTGCACTTGTATACATTAGGAACAAGATATTTTCTTGTTATGCTCCACAATTATCCAATTTGCTACACCGTACATTATATCAACATTGCTGTTAGATTATCTGACATCTAACTTATTTTAAAATTTAAAGAGTGGCAATATCCTACTTTGTCTTTTAAATTAATTTTAATATTCCTGATTTTTTTTAATTATATTTAATTTTAATTGTTTTATCATTGCCCTTCAAGGTGGTTCATTTTTAATAAGTGTTTTTTTTTTTTTTATTAAAATACATATTTTTAAATATTGCCCTGCAAGGTGGTTAAATTTGAACAGTTTTAACATTCTTGACTTTTCTTTTTTACTTTTTTTTTTTCTTTTTTATTATTTTAATATTATTGAATTATATTTAATTTTAATTCCTTTATCATTGCCCTTCAAGGTGGTTAATTTTTAATAATTGTGA